>JAMWYP010000028.1:2640000-2916294 GCA_025563575.1 Acacia pycnantha
ATATTGAGTCTCAACATTGTAACCATATTTTAAAATAGAAAAAGTAGTGTCTCAAGAAGTAGTGCAAGAAGATGAAGTAGTATGGTCGAGAAAGAAAGAAAAACTAGGAATTTTTTTATTTTCAATCTCAATCCAATCAAAATAAGAAAAAAAAGTTAGAATATAAATTATTTTTAAAATATATGTGCTGAAAAAATGTTCTGTGTATATCAAATATATAGACGGAAATGTTTGATGAAATATTGGATATGGCATTAAAAATATTGTTAAATATTAGAGAAAATTAACAGTACTTGTAATTCTAGAGACCAGAGAGTGAGAATCATATCTCTGACCTTTTCATAGTACTTGTGACTATCATTGATGCAACGAATTGCTACGTGCAATGCCTTGCTGAAGTCATCTGATGCTTCATTCAATAGTTTCTACAGTGATATATACAGAATGGAAATCATAAAATGATATATGATACATTTTTTCTTCAAATAAATTATATGAATAAAAAAAAATCACATATAATTAACCACTGTAATATTAAAAATTTATAAAAATTATTAATGAATAGAAAGTTACATAAATTGTTGTAATAGTTTCATTTGATCATTGATAATAAATGAGTTCTAACATCTAACTATATATGTTTCCCATTGTATTATCTGTAGAATGAACTACGTTAATTTATGTCATAATTTATATATATATATATATAATGCTAATTACTATATTTTTTTTATATTATATTAATGTTTTCCATGCATTGCTTTGGTTTGATGAATAGGTTATTATTAGGATGCTAATAGCTTATGACTATAATACAACTTGTAATAAATTTTGGACTAAATTACACAAATTTCCCCTAAAATTTAAATTGTGTATAAATAACTTTCATAACATTTAAAATTTAATAATAAACCTCCGAGCTTTTAAATTTGTACAGATAATCCCCAACTATTTATCATATATACCCCTTAAATTGGGATTATTGATGTGCATAGATCACTACAAAAAAACACCGGATCAGGGACAGAATTACTGACGGAAAAAAGTCCATCGGAAATTACTGACGAAATTCCGTCGGTAATGTTTTTTGCTACGGTTTTTTCTGAGACGGACTTTTTCCGTCGGAAATCCAATTACCAACGAAATTCCGTCGCAAATCAAATTACCTACAGAATTCCGTCAGTAAGTCTAGCGTTTTTTTGTAGTGGATAATCCCCTAAACTTTAAAATGTAAGTGGATAAGTAATGTATAAAATTTATGTGTGTAAATGTAAGATAGAGTTTAAGGAGTTCATTGTACAGTGTCAAAAGTTATGGAAATCACATGTACATAGTCTAAAATTCAGGACAATTAAGCATGATTTAGCCTAAATTTTATTATGTATCATATATTAGAATTTTTTTTTTGGTGCATTTCATAAATTTAAATGAGTGAGAGGTGGGTATTATATAATATATATTATACGCACCTTGGTGATGGAGGTACCATAGAGGTCTTTGTAGCGATTAAAAGTTGCGACAAGTTGAGTTTTGCTTCTTGTGGTGAGGATCCTTATGACCTCATCGTAATTGGCTTTATTGTATTTGATTGTCTCATGAAGAATTTCAGCTTCACTTTGTGCCAACTTTGCATTTATCTCATCTCCTCCATACCTAAACGAGCTCACCAAACCCACCAATAGCTGCACCAATATTCCAATAAAATTAAACCATGCAAAATTAAACACACACTACTTTCAATAATTTTATTTATTTATTTTTGGTTGCGCACCCGGTTCACTAGAGCTTCGCCCTGACTAATCTGGATCCGACCCGCGTCGTGCACCTGGCTATGTAAAAATAGCCAGGTGATTTATAATTTGATTCTTTAATGTCATTTCAGGAGATTATTTTTTTTTAAAGTAAAAATAATAGCTTAGTGTGGTATAGCCGTATAGATACTGAAAACTAGGGTAGGGAAACCCAATCATAATTAAAATAATATAACATACAAAAATATTTATATATAATCCTCATAAGAATAATATTTAAATATAACATACAAAAATATTTAAATATTAGGGTAAAGGAGCAAAAATAAACATGTGCTTTACTCCCAGGAACGCCCAGCATCATATGCTTTTTTTGGAAGCAAAAATACACACGTGGTTACCATTTTGGAGCAAAAGTCACATCCCACCGTTATGTTACTATTCACCGTGATGAGTGAGAAAGAGCTGAAAACAGAGACGGTGAACAGTAACATAACGGTGAGATGTGAATTTTGCTTCAAAATGGTAACCACGTATATATTTTTGCTCTCAAAAAAAGCATATGGTGCTGGGCGCTTTCGGGGGGTAAAGCACATGTGTATTTTTTCTCCTTTACCCTATATATAATCCTCATAAGAATAATATTTAAATAAAAATAAATTGATTTTAAAGTAAATGGAATATTTATGTAGAAACCATATATATAATCCAACAAAATAGAGTTATTAAAGTATGAATTTCATGGGCCGCTATTTTTTTTAAACTCAAAATGACGTTATTTTATTCATTAAGGAAAAGGTGTATAATCCTATTATAGGGCAACCCATCTAAAAGACTGAAACTCTTGAATAGACCATTTTCAGAAGATCGGTTCACCGGTTCACCGGTTCACTGGTTCACCGGTTCACTAGTCTACTGACTGATCGATCCAGGTTGGGTTTTAATACTATGCAGGGGTGAGATCATCGTGATAATAAAAAAATGTTTTAAAAATAAGTAATCTAAAACATTTTAAAAAATTCATATATATAATCCTACAAAAAATAATACTTAAATAAAAAGACATTAATCCAAAAATATATAATCCAACCAAATAGAATTATTAAAGCACAACTCTCATAGATTACTAAGACTAGTTCACACTGATTCAAGTAGTCGGACGGATCGATCTAGGTTGGGGTTTATTAAATACCATGAAAGGGTGAGATCACCATGATAATAAATTTTATCTTTTTTGGTCTCTGACAAAAAACACGGACCCCATTTTGATCACTGACAAAAAACCGACCGTTATTCGTCATTTTTTATGTGACTAAAAATGACTTTTTGGAAATTTGTGAGGATCAAAATGTCCACCAATCGACCCTTATTCGTCATTTTTATAGATTAAAAAGGACATTTTTTTTGTCAGGGATCAAAATGGGGTCCATATTTTTTGTCAGGGATCAGAAAGAGTATTTACTCTAATAAGAAAAACACACCCACACACACACTTGCCTGACGGAGATGGCCAGTGGTATGAGCAGCAGTGTCTTCTTCCAAGGAAGAATTGTAACGACTGTGATAGGCTCTCCTCACAACCAACAATTCTTCAGGTGAAAGAACAGAAGCGATTTCCACAACCACGTTGTAATCCACACTCTTATATTTCTTTAACGCCACGTTACACAGAACTGCTTCCCTTTCTGCTGGCTCCAACATCCACCGATACACAGCTCTCTGATTCATTCATTCAAACCAATAATCAATCAACAATAAGTGTTTGTATCAAAGGAAGTTAATTAAGAACATAACAAGATCTCCAAAGTCATATAAAGAAGACCTCGAAGTGGCCCGAGAGCTCCGATTCAAGGCGTTTGAGGAGATCTTCTTGGTAAAGTTGTTGATATGCATCTCTGATTTGCTGTCTCTGATAAGCATTTCTATGAGCCAATATTGCTATTATCCCCTTCTCATCAGCACCCCATCCTTCTCATCATACAAAACACAAAAATTCAAGGTACTGGAAATGGACTGATCACTAAATGGACTGACAGTCATAAATTCAAAATGATGTTGTTTCAAATTTAGTAAACCAAGGGAAAAAATATAAAATCCAAGTCGGTTGACCAATCCAAATCTCTTAACCGAACCGGTGAAAAAAAAGAAAAAGCATATCCTTGCTCACACACACACACACAACCAAACCAACAGACTAATAAAATGGATTGATGCTGAAGGAGTGATTTTGGTACCTTTGACAGCTTTTCGAAGAGCTTCTGCATCTTCGTGAGGAGAATGGTCGCTAGGGGCAATAAGGGTAGCCATAGTTTTCTCAGTGATGGTATGGTGCTAATAGAACTGCTTTTGGTTAATACAATTTGTGGTTTAAAGGTCTTCTCTATTCTATTTATAATAAACTCATTCACCTATATGCTTTTCTTCTTGGGTAGGTCTGAGTGAATAAAATAATAAGGGGGAAAAATTTAGTTTTAAATATAATTTGATTGATTCAATGAATGTTACATAAGTGGAAATGATATTTACTGCCTTAGATGTGGTTCTAAAACTTTTAGATCAAAAAGCAATCTCAAAATTGAATATTTTCACTCAATTGTCCGATAAAAAAAAACATAAATTAATATCTTATACAAAAATTTTATTTTATGGTAAGCATAAGTGGAAGGTTAAGATTATTATAGTTTCAATTGGTGATTTCCTAATTAGATTAACACTAATGTACTTTCTATAAGAAAAAAAGTAATATATTAAATGGTAAAAAAGTTATGGGGATGTCCTTACTCCTTATATAATAGTAATAAATAGTACAAGTACTAATTAATTAATACCTAGCTATTACGCAGTTTTGGTAATGAAATTTTCATTATGTTTAATTTAAGTTTATTTAGAAAGTCATTATTTATTCTTTTTCCTAATTTTTTTTTCCTAATTGGTAAATACTCCCTCCGGTCCTAATTGTAAGAGCACATTTTGGAGTTGGTTTTGATCCTAATTATAAGAGCAAGTTTTAACTTTTGTCAATTTTTTCCTATAATACCCCTATTTATACTTTCTCAATAATAATTAAAGACAATAATAATTTAATACTCCATTCGGTCCTAATTATAGGAACACATTTTGGAGTTGGTCTTGGTCCTAATTATAAGACCAAGTTTAATTTTTTGTCAATTTCTTCCTAAAATATCCTTATTGATACTTTCTCAATAATAATTAAATATAAGAATAATTTAATAATGTATCCTATTATCTGCCCAAACATTAATAATTTCTCGTCTATTTATGATTTTAAGAGTATTTATTTCAATTTATATATTCAGTTGTGCACTTGTGCAAGCTATTTTAACTAGAAATGTTAGGTCTTGTAACAAAAAAAAAAGTATTAGAAATGAATATTGATTTAATTGGTTAATAATTAGAATTAGAATTAGGTATTAAAAACGAACTGGAGCACAACAACGGCAATGACAGATTAGAGCACAGAGGATGCCAAGACAGTGAAGCGCATGGGGTAGAGAGACATGTTAGAGATGTGGTTCCTCCATGTAACTATCATTAAATTTTAAGTAAGGGTATTTTAGGAAAATAAATATAATAAACTAATTTAACTTCTCTCCTTAATCTCTCCAAATTCTGGTAAATAGCTTTTATAATTAGGACCGGAGGAAGTACTATTTTTAACAAGTTCACTGCATATACATTTCCATAGGTTAGATGAAAAGGAAAAAAAGAAAGAAAAAGAACCAAAATTAGAAATTGTGAAAACAGTGGGTATGATAAATTGGTTAATATGCAAACCACTGGAATCTGGTTTTATCCCGAACCACAATGTCCACAATCAATATATTAATATATAACCCTTCATCCTTGGGTTCAACTGGTAAAGATGTCAGACATGTTAACCAAATAAATGGTACTCGTGTTATAAATATATAGACATGTTTTTTCTTTTAATTCATTTGTATTTTTTCTCAAATATTACAAGATTGATATTCTTTCCTTTTTGTTATTTTTCCCAGTTATAATATAACTTACAAAAATTGAAAGAAAAATATTTCTTTCGTCCCTTTTTTTATTTGATTAGGATATAATGCTTATTCTTATAGGGTGAGGTCGCTTATCATTTCATAGTTTTCTACCATCCCAATTTAATTTTTTCATCAATTCATTGGTCAATTCATCTCAGAACAAATTAAAGCATAATTACATGTTGTCCTAAATTAATCTAAATAGAAAGTGATAAAATGATGTGATATAATGCTTGAAATATAAAACAAGAAAAGGTGTACACACACATTGAAATAAAGAACATTGGGAAACTTCCAATGAGCTGGATTTATTGTAAATGTCGACCAGTTTGGCTTTATGAGTAATATTTTATGTATATCTTAGTTTAGATAAACTCTTTCCGTCTTAAATATAAGCTCCTCCTAATTAATCTGTAAAATAAAATAAATTGATAATTTGATTGCTTAAATTTATAATTAATACGTAGAGTATTTTTAATATTCTTTAAAAAAATAAGCATGTAATTTAATTAATGATTGAATTTTAGTGCGCAAAGATAAAAGTATTCCAATAATATTGGAAAAACTCAAAATAAAAGAAAAATATATTAAAAGATTTAAAAATTTTAGTTCTATTTAAAAATTGAAATTATAATTAAACTCTGCAAATTTTTTTCCGAAAAAAACTCTTGTTTAAATTTTTAAATAATTTGGTGACAATATTTCAAATTTTAATCTTTGAAAATATTATAGTTTTTCCTTAAAATCTAATGGAAAATATTGTAAATTTAATGGAAATTTTAATATTTGAGACTTATATAAATTTTTCGGTTTATATAGCTAGCTTGATCTAAATATTAATACTTCAAAATTCAGATATTTAACCTTATTTCTCCCTAAAAAATAACGATCATAATGAGGGCCCAAGAAAAATAAAAAAGATTATCATAGTGTTTTAGTTAAGCAGTACTCTTTGGCGCTTACCAGCTTAGTGCTGCCACGCCACTTATCAAGGTTAGTGGTTTAGCTTGTTGAAATATTGTTGTCCGGGAAAAATAATGATCATAGGTCTGATTTCTCTCCCCTTCCATTTTCTGTCCATCCCTTCCTATTCTTCATCATGACACCGTCAAAATCTTGATCCAATAGGTTAGATTTGTTTTTGAAAAAACCGCGTGTGGTTGTTTCTATCGCGCGCGGTTTTGTCAAAAATCATTCTAGTCCATTGGATCAAGATTTTGACGGTTAAGATGAAGGATAGGGAGGGATAAGTAAAAAATGACCCGATCATAGTGAGGGCTCAAAAAAAAATGAAAAAGATTATCAAAAGTGTTTTAGTTAAACAGTACTCTTTGGCATTTACCAGCTTAGTGCTGACACTTGTCGAGTTTGGTGTTGAAATATTGTTGTCCAAATCCATCTCCATTAATTAAATTTTTTTTGGGGTGATTTCTACGAGGTGCAATATCATGTTCCATACTCACAAGTCACAAGAATGCTTCTAGAGGCAGGCGAAGGATTCAGGGAGTATGATTAAAAAAAAAATATTTGAATTTTAAAATATTAAATAAGTGATTAATTATTAAAATAAGTTTTCAATTGCTATACTCTTGTTGTTTATTCCTATACTCTTATTGACGACAAGACCGATTTGAGATTTTGAAGTTCAAGTGTTTTTTTTTCCCCAAGGATTTATTTGTTATCCTTATAAAAAGGATTAATTAATTATACTTCATCTTACCCTTATTACAAGACACCAACTAACCATTCTCACAAACTAATAAAAACAGTTAAAGTCAATAAAGTTGTCATAAAATTTAAGTAATTTTTAATATTACCCCTACTAATTGTACTAAATTATAATATTATATTGATTATTACTCGCATCACCTACTTTTATTAATTATGGACATACATGAAAAAAAAACAATTAATGCTCATTGGAAACAAGCAAGTGCCTTATAAAATAGACCAAATACACTTGCTAGTTGGTGCCTTGTAATAAGTGTTGGAAATTATGCCCTAGGGCAAGTCGTTGTACTTTAGATGTTTGTATTAAAGTATTCTCCTTTAGTTATCATTTCATTTGCATGTTTATAGTGATAACTGATCTTTGGATATATCTTATAGATTATCCTAAATGTCTCTGGTCGGTCATCTGCACGGGAGCGAAGATGAAATAAGACCGTATGACTTTGATGAGTATGGAGATACGAGTCAAAATCATAGGCACTTGTAAGAGTACAAGGTCTTGGACCGACCCACTATGTGAAAGCTGCATGGAATAAGTAATATCCAAAGTCAAGGTAAAATATTGATCGGTGGGATTTTATCTTAGTTAGACTCTTCGGAAGTTAATTAGAGGCCGTTTGTGCATTTTCCTAATAAAACAAAATAGGGAAAAATGCATATAGGCATATTTTTGAAATGAAGAAAATAAATTCTAACTCAATATCTAGGAATGAGTTTGAATTTATATAAAAAGCAAAAATGGTTTGATGACTCATCTTTGCTTGGAGGAGGGGATGCACGTTTTTGAAGCTTTGCATGGCCACAAATCATCCACCAAGCACCTTAGGTTTCCATGGTTTACAAAGAAAGAAGAAGTTTGGAAGATTACTAAAATGCCCTTACAATTTTTCTATAAATAGCCTAAGGTTCTCTTGCATTTCTCACACCAAAAACCACTCTTAGAAATCCTAGAGAGAAGTTAGAGAGAGGAGCTCTGGAGGAGGAAGGAGTCCGGGGAATTTTGCAGCGAAGCGCTGGGTAAATTTTTCGGTACTTAAGCTTTCGTAATTCTTTCGGTAGTTAGAGTAGAAATGCTAGTTTAGTCTTTAATCTTCCGAGTATGATTAGATATCATATGCTAGGGGTATTTTAGTCATTATTTCGAAAATATTGGTGGGGTCGAAGTTCTGGCAAAATTTTGGGAAGAAAAGTAGTCAGAGTAACGAAGTGCTGACGAAATTCCGCCAATTAGGGGTATAGGGGCAAAATGGTAATTTTTACCTAAAATGCCAGTCGTAATGTCAAATCACTAATGAAAGTGATATTACTCTTATAGGACGTCGAAATCCTAATTTCTTGCCGTTCTGTTGCCCAGACGAGCCATTGTTGGAGATTTCACGATTTTAAGTAAACGTGCTAGAAATATCGTGTCCGTCAACGAAGGTACGTTCGCGTACTGGTAACCTTAACTCTGATGTTTATTGTATGCATATGTGTATATTGTCTGTCATGCCAATTGTCTGTCATGCATGTACTCTGATTGTACTATTATGCGTACTCAGATTGTACTATTGCTCGTACTTTGATTGTACTATTATGTGCGTACATCCATTGTACTATTCTCAGTACATCGGCTGTACTATTGTCTATCATCCGATTGTATGATTGTACGTCATCCATTGTATTGTCATTGCCATACATATCGAATATGTATACCCTATGTCGACCATAGTAAATGTTGCCAAAAGTCTAAGAATGTACATTTGTACATATATGATGTATGTAATCATGAGGTTAACCGTTACAGGGTTCGATGCATGGACCTCGGCTCTTAACTTAGCTTCGGGGTCGGGTGGACCGAGAATCGAGAGAAGGACAAGCGGCACGCCTAGGAATCGCGGCGAAGACTTCTTTCGTTATACTTTTGAAACGCTCTTGTCTGCATTGTTTTAACAGACAAGACATGCTACCATGGGTATTTTAATATATATATCAGTTACTCAATCGCTCCGGTGCTCTACTCTGATGTTTACAAATGATGTTTGAAAAAAAAAAAATTATACTGCTTGTGAAAAGTTGGGGTGTTACAGAATAAGTCATAAGCTTTTCTCATGTATAACCGCGTCACAACGCCCGTCGACCTGAGATCATCATGGATTCCTACATGATGAGTCGCTGATCTTTGACTTAGTCAAAAGTCACCTTTGACCGGGTGATGATAAAGGCTATGATCGAGATCAATGGTTTTCATGCGGATGAATGTGAATGGTCAAGATGGAATTTGTCCCTCACATTTGTAGAGAGATATACTGGGCCCCTCGATGAGTCATTACGAAATGTATGGCCATACTACGATGGAAATGAGTTTCCATTTCAATTAGACTACTCAAGAATCGAGAAAGTAATGGTCAAGAATAGGAAGTTGACATTCTCCATGCCTCATCCTTGACCAAATTATCCCGTGACAAAAGGGACGTGACATTCTCCATGCCTCAGGGTTAGGAGGACCACGGATCGGAGATCGAGGCAAGCTGCACGAGTGAGCTCATAGTTGGAGGGCATGTAGCACGAGTGAGCTCTGAGACGGAGATGTCACTTTATCATTTTCCGTAATTACCTATGAGAACGATAGGATCTTTGTATCAACAACGTATTACACTCAGTTATCGTTTTAATGGGAATCAGTTACTCTTACGCTCCAAGGCTCGACTCTGATTTTTTTTAAAAAAAATTGGCTCTGGAATTGGGATGTTACAATTATGGTATCAGAGCTAGTATAAGCTGATGGCAAATTCGACTCATGATCGGGGGTTCTCATAGTGTGATCTGTGACGAAGCATTGGCTCTTACCCCAACATGGCCTGCCGGCTAGCCACCGGATAGGTTGCATCCGTCGTGAGGCGGTGCGTAAAACTAGCGGCTGAGGTATCTTATGTTGTCACGGCGTATTGGCACCACGGAGACATTTTGGTATCAGAGCATTCATTCTGGCATGAACCCGACTATGTTACTACGGACAGTTTGGTGCCGAAGTGATATGACCTTGGTGTAATGTAGTGATGGGCAGAGATAGAAATTCGTACGCCCTATACCCTGGGAAAAGGAGACGTAACGCTCGTAAATCTGTAGTTTCAGAGAAAGACAAAACCCTTACAATTCCAATGACCTTGAAGATTCTAATCACCTCGATAACCCTGATATCAGCCTCTGATATTCTTAGAAACTCTAATATCAGTCTTTGATAATTCCGATAACCGTCAGTTTGTACTGAACGGTAATTCTTTCTTAACACCAAGCTTATATATGAAGGCAGAGCCACGCTGGATGAAACTCCAAGACCAACAAAGATAAATACATGCGTATTTGACTCATGTATAAGAACTTCCGATACGTGTTTCCGTACCGTTTCTAGGAAGAACGAACCTACGGAATTCGAACGAGGGACATGTTGCGGGTGTCTATTCGTTAGTAGATATGAAGTGCGATAGAAATTATGATATGATCATCGTTGTACTCCTCATCTAACGTTTTCCCTCATGAAGGTGAAAAGAACCGAGACATGGCGATCTTAAGAGGAGCTAGAGCTCCCGAGGCCGAGGCGGAGGCCGAGGCCGAGTCGAGGCGAGGCGGCAGCCTCAAATGGACGCAATACCCGAACCAAGGAGCCTGCTTCGGGTCAACCCATTCCTCGGTAGGAGACAACTTGACTACCAGAAATCAAGATATTGATAATGAGATAGCGGTCACGATGACTATCACTATGTCTGAATGATAATAGGGCACCGACACGATTGTTAGAGTCCTATTACATGCAAGCCGAGGACTACACCGAGGCTGATGAGGAAAAGTACCTAATGTTCTTAAGCCTAGTTAAAAATTTCCAAGCGGGCAAGATTAATAAATGAGCTGTTAGATGAAGGACCCATCCGGGGTGTCCGTATCTATCTTCGTTATCTGAAGTGTATGGTTCGCCAACACATGTAGCTGGGGATCAGCAGTTGAAGAGAGCTGTGGAAGGACTAGTAGAAGCTAGTATAGTATAGGGTGTATCTAGAAAACCCGAGGGGTTGTAAAGTACGTTGGAATAAAACCTTGTAACATATTTTGGCTTGTACTAGGATGTGACCGACGGTTAGGTCAATACGTTTGTACAAATATCATAATAAGAATATATATATTATGACTTGGTACCAATCCTTGTGCAAATCGTTTAGTGTACGGATCCTTTTGGGATGCATACATAAAGTTCCTTACGATGTGATAGTAGCTACACCATTAGGTGTAAGCTTTTAACTTGTAAAGCTTGTTTTGAACCAAGTTGCGGGTATAATATAAATCGTACTACCACTTCATATTGTCAACAATATTCTCAATAATGTTAAATGAACGATGATGAAGAGCGGTGACAAGGAGAATATATTATTCTCATAAGCGGAGGTAGAACTGATGCGGAAGCCAAATCTTTATTCAAAGACAACTCGAGTCACAAATTAATTCTCTGTTGACTAATGCCTCGCATAAGTTCAATATCCGAGATCACCATACCAAAATTTCGTATCGAAGGCTGAAATAACAACTTGCTTCCCGGTACTATTCATATAGAAGGAAAGACTCGAGTTTTCAATGTAGCATCAACTACTATAAGTTGAACAGGGCAAGCTGTTCGAAAATAAATACCCACTTTCCGGGATAATGATCTACTCCATTATCTAATTCCCTGCATCTTGTCAAGATTTCCTTACGCTCGGAACACCACCGGTGGTGAACCAAAACTAACGGCGACATAGAAAATAAGTAACAAGCGGATAGAGGCTCGTTTAAGGTCACCGAGCTTGGATGGAGGCTCTGTTCGGAGATCGGCGACTCGGATAGAGATTACATTAGGGTCACCAATTATACGTAACGGATAGAGACATCGCTTAGGGTCACCGATTATACGTACTGCTCCATACTTAAGTTGCTCAACGGAATTGCCGGAGCAGAAATTTTCTAGACCAGATATGATCAATCACATTTCATAGTTTGTACAAGACAAAAAGGAACGTTAGAGTCTTTTGGTGATTGTGATGATTATATATCCTTGAAGCTGGTGTCAATATAACACCTCGAGGGCGAATGTAGTTCGCATTTCGTGAGATCATTTCGGGAGATCATTCAAGTATTAGTTGAAAACAAATCGGTTTCTATTAGGTAGCCTTATTCACGAACATGGTTAGACTTCCATAACGTTTTTCTTAAGTTATATTCGGCCAGTGATCATGTCATTAAGTAGGAGATATCTTATGTTACCATGGTGTGTGGGAACCATGAGGACATTTTGGTATCCATTTTGGTATTTGTAGTGTTAGCCGCGGTGTGTGGGAACCACGGGGAAACATTATATATCAAAGTACGAAATGATAAGATCTTTGTGGTCAAACCAAGGCGAATTCCCGATCACCAAGAAGGGCGGCTGACAGACGAAGTGAAGATCCGACACGTATAGTCCAAAATCCAAGTAGGATGGGTTTTAGTTAGTACAAAGTTGAGATGTTAGAGTACAAATTTCGAGGACGAAATTTTGTTTAACCGGAAGAAATGTAATACCCTAAAAATCTGTATCATAATTGGGTAAAATTATACCTATAAAAGTAGGTGAATATGAGGTGTCAAACACTAGGTTATGATTATCTTACTTTCTAAGGAAAAATCTCTAGGAAATTAGAGAGTTTAAGGGCCAAAGTGCCAAAATGACGAAAATGCCCCTAAGGGACATAAATGACTTAGGAAAATTATGAAAAATCCTAAAATGTAGTAAAATGGTTAATTGAATTAAGAGAGTATATTATCTCTAATTCTGGTAATTTAATAAATTATGAACTTGGATAGATTGAATAAGAATGCTCAAAAAGCATTCAAATGACTAAAATACCCTTGTAAATTCTAATATGATAAAGGAGACATGAAAACACAAATGTCAATGCAAATGTTATGAGGTAATGAGTTGTTCTAATTAATAAAATTAGCAACAAGTGATAATAAAGTAATTAGGTAATTATTGACTAATTACTTAAGCTTAAGCAAAGGAAATTATGAAATAATTATGTAAAACCCTAAAATTAGTGGTTATTGGCTTAAAATTAGTAAAAACGTGTTTACTAATTAATTGGAAATTTTGGAGAAAAATATTTGAGTTTAGGTATTTTTAAGCCTAAATACAAGAATTGACCAATAGAGAAATTTTGAAAAAAGTTATATAAAATAATTATTTTATATATTCTTAATTAATTAATTAAATAATTAAAACGAAAATTTAAATAAAAAGGATCATATTTGACCGAAATATTGGACCCAAGAAAATGAGAATTATATATATATATATATATAAGTATAATAGCATTTAGGCAAGTTGATATTATTTTATTATTATAATTGATTAAAGCAAAAAAATGTGAATAGTAATTTAGAAATTAGGAAACGGATTCTATCTAGAGATCTAGGAATGAGATTTCCAAAGTCGGGATCAAATATTGATCGGTGAGTTATTATCTTCCGTTAAACTCTTAGGAAGTAAATTAAGCTAGTTTGTTCATTTTCCTAATAAAACAAAATAGGGAAAAATGCATATAGGCACATTTTTTGGATATGAAGAAAATAAATTCTAACTCAACATCTAGGAATGAATTTGAATTTATCTGGACATATTTGGAATCAGTGAATTATTTCAAGAGATTGGTGATTTGAAATGCGTTACGAAGCAGGACGCGTTTGGACACGTTTTTCGAGAAAACTTCAACTGGACAGTTGGAGCCCTATATGGGATCAAAAGTTAGGTTAACTTGGACATTTCTAATGAGTGAGGAAATGGTTTCAAAGTTGTAAATCCAGAAGTTTAAGATTTTTCCGAAATCACGCGAATCGGGTACCGATCGGGGAAATTCTCTTAGGCTAGGGTTTAAAGCAACCCAAATCACCACTTTTGGACCACTCCAAGGCAGCCACATCAGCCCTGAATTTCGTGCAGCATGCTCCCTTGGTCATGGATTAAACACCAATTCATGTTTGATTTTCCATGGCTTAAACAATCCCTTAGAAATTCTATAAATAGGATGCTACCCCTTGAGAAATCTTCACACCAAAATCCTCTCCTCTTGGCCGAAATCCTTGAGTGAGAAAGTAGAGAGAGAAGCTCTGGGGAAAATTCTTCAGAAGTCTTCAACGGGTAAGTCTTTCGGTCTTTAGTCTTTAGTCTTTAGCTTTCTAGTTCGGTAGTTTAGTAGAATTGTTAGATGGTTTTAGCAAGTAGGGAGTGAGATTCCTACTATTGATTTTTAGGCCTCATTGCATACGCTGTCCAACGTGCCGCTGTCGGACAAACCGCTGTTTTCCGTCAGAAAGTACAGTTTCCGCCAGAAACATCTACGTACATCAACGAAGGTACGTTCGCGTACTGTAACACTAATCTAGTGCTGCTCATATACATATATGTGATAAGTACATTCACGGATAGAGATTCTTAGGGGTGTGAGATACATTCACGGTTAGAGACTCTGTTCGGGGTTACCGATTATACATACAGTTTCACGCGGGTTATAGACTTAATGATACCGTTAGAGTTTTCCTAGCGCCGAGGACACGACCGATCATTGTGGCACTTGGTTTTGTGCGAGGCTATTATTGTGTAGGACTTTACGTCGCTTTAATGCTTATGTTACGTACGTGTCACAATCATGCAATCATGCATCCGCTATATGCATAAGAGATATCTCTTTGTTATGTTTTGAATATCCGTCATCCGTATCTTTGTTTTATTTGAGCATAAGGTTAACTGATACACGAGATTCAATTCGATAAATTGAATCTCGGCTATAGCTTCGGGGTTAGGAGGACCACGGATCTGTATCAACACTGTATTACACTCTGGTTACCGTTTTAATGGGAATCAGTTACTCTTACGCTCCAAGGCTCGACTCTGATTTTAAAAAAAAAAAAATTGGCTCTGGAATTGGGATGTTACACCTAATTGGTCCATTCTTGTATTTAGGCTTAAAAATACCTAAACTCAACTATTTTTCTCCAAAATTTCCATTTAATTAGTAAACATGTTTTTACTAATTTTAAAACAAAAACCACTAATTTTAGGGTTTCATATAATTACTTGTGAATTTTCTTTACTCACTACTAGAAAATATCCAATTTGCGACGGATTTTGCGACGGAAAAAAATCCGTCACAAATTGGAGGAAATTTGCGACGGATACTAAAATCCGTCGCAAAAAAATTATTTGCGACGGAATACGGTGTCCGTCGCAAAATTTGCGACAGAATAACAAATTCCGTCGCAAAATCGCCCTTTAACATCCCCCCCCGGCGAATTTTCATTCTGCTTCTCCATTTCATCTTCTTGCATCCGTTTCTCTCTTCTTCTCCGGTGGAACCTTGATGCTCCGGCCAACGATTTTCCGACGTCATCCCCTCTCCTCCCGTAGAGCATTTTCCTGGCGACATTCCCTCTTGTTTCAACCGATCAGTTTCAAGAGTTTTTTCCTTCTCCTCTTCCAATCTGCACTTCTATTCTAGGTAACCTATCTCTTCTCCCTTTATTGTTCACTATAGTATATATGAATAGATTTGATAATTATTTTTGTATTTTCTTGAGTATTATGTTGATTTCTGATAAAATGATGATGTATGATAATTTTTTTTTTCTTTAATGTTGATTAAATTATTTATTATTAGTTGTTGATTTGTGTTTAGTATTTATTAATGTTGTATTATTTGTTTATAGTCTGTTTTGTATAGAAGTGAAAAATTATATGTTAAAATTTTGATTTTGTATTAATAGGTAATGATACATAAGTTTATAAGATGTTGTTGAAATGAGAAAAATGAAATGTTAAGAAATGATGTATAAGAAAAAAAGAATTAATTAATTAATATAATTACAGGAGGAATGTGTGACTCTAAGGATTTATTAAATTTTTATGTATTAGAAAAATTAATGTTATTAACTAGTTATACAATAAACAGTGATAACTTGACAAATCAAATTATAAATATATATTTAGGGAAGTTAATCGAGATAATTCAGTTGCATTACCAGTGGGACAAGGTGGTGACTCTGTTTAAGTGTGAGTGGTTTGATAACAGTCCGCGTGGGACAAAAGTGGACAAATATGGTAATGTTGAGATCCACTGGACAAGGAGATATACGGTTGGTTATGACCCATTCATCCTTGCTCAACAGGCAGAACAAGTTTACTATACCTTATACCCCACATCCCGTCAAGGGTGGAGGGAGTTATCAAAACCAAGCACGACATATTATACCAAACACGAAAGAGTCGAAACAAATGACGGTATTCTGAACCATTCAGTGATGTGGAACATGTACTTCCCCTAAACATTGCCGACTGACGATGTACCAAGCAACTGTTTAATTCGGTGCGGAGTTAGAGTTGATTCCTATCCAAATTGACGATGAAGAATCGGGCGATGAGGAGGAAATGATTTACTCGATAGTGAATCGAGTTCGACGATTATGAGACTCCGAGAGGAAGGCATGCAAGCGGATGATGAAGAACAAGAATCGTCAGGTTGATGTGTGTTAGTTCTTTTTTATGACGATCTAATTATACTACATACTCAGTCATATACTTAAGCTCTTGTCATATTTAGTAAATATATATATATATATATATATATATATATATATATATATATATATATATATATATATATATATATATATATATATATATAATGTTCATAAGTGTTCGAGAGATGGAGCATCAAGGAGGACGTTAGGTAGTGGACGTAGTAGTGGTCGAGCCCAACCCCGTCCTATCGGGAGGGGGTAGGGGACGTCATCTAGTGCCTCAGCCAGGCGAGGGCTCAACGCTTCCCGAGATGTTCCGCTATTTGAGATGTCATCTTCACCGTCGGTTTATATGTCATCGTCACCGTCTCTTTATATGTCATCGTCGCCAGTCTCTTGGGCAGGGAACTTCCCATAGTCCACGGCCGGGGATGCATCGCCTCAAAGCCATGTCGGGAAGGAGGTAGTTCTTTCGAGGAACCAATCGGGGATCGGTAGATCCTGCAAATGGAAAGATTTGGATTTGTCCTATTGGCACCACCGAGTAAGTCATGTAAAGTTCGCAATAATAATGTTATGATTTTCTACCTTTAGTTTCTATGCTAATATTTCCATCATATCCTCGTGTTCAGATTTCTACCAAATAATGAGGCAAATAGTATCATCTCAAACCAAATATTTCGTAACTTCAATCGCCTTACGGCTCTTGGACGGATATTCCTCGGGATAATCGGGATGCTTGGTTCAATGATTTCTTGGTAAGTTATGTGTTTTAATTTATGGTTATTAATTTCTTATTCAAATCTGCACCTGTGATTGTTTGTCATTGATTTTCGAAAAAGTTTAATACGTTGCCTAAACATCATGAAGACCTTAAAGCGACTTATAACTTGAGTGGAAAATGGTTGAATGAGAGGTTCTTTAAATTGAGAAGAGGTAGAGGCCGAAAGATTGGATTCAACACGAGGTTGCTGACCAATTACTTAAACATTGGGCGTCAGATGAGAAATTTCAAAATAAAAGTCGAAAAATAAGCAAAATAGGGCCAAAATGGAAGGACATTCCTATCTTTGGCATTGCATTTCAACGAGTGAGCATAAACGAAAAATTGTGAGTACACGTTATGTTGTATTTAACTATTCAATATTTAGTTCTTTGAAACAATTATTTAACGGTCATTATTTGTGTTTGCGAGCCACCGCTCGAGGATGTTGCTCCGAGGAAGATGTTGATTGGATTGCCTTTGAGCGTACCCATTCCCGGCAATCGAAGGAGTGAGCCGCGTTGGATTAACGTCAAGGCGCGGCAAGTAGCGGTGAGATATTATACTGCATTCTTTGTTTCGACATCAACATATATTTATTTCATTTCACATGTCTTATACGTGATGTATTTTTGCTTCTAGGACAATTATAAGAGGCTGACGAGAGGAGAGAGATTCGCGATCTGCGGCGACCCCAAATCCTCTCGGTCGATAACGAGAGTCTATTCATTCGAGTGCAGGTGGAATGAACAACAAAGGTAGAATCTTCGGGTACGGTGCCTCTGCCAGCCGATTTAAGCAAACGAAGCGTAGCGCTCCTCATCCGCCCATGAAGGTGTTTCTGCAGGTAAACGTAATACATTTGATATTGATTGTTATATTTTCATTCCCTATTCTATTTGAATAAAGAAAAAAAAATAAACGTAGTTCCTTTTTTGCGAGATGAGATGAAGAAGATGAAGGCGTTGGTCCAAGCGCGAGCGAGAGGAGCTGCATGAGACACGCGAGATGGTCGAGGCGGATGCAAGGGCGGCAGACGGAGGCTGCATGAGACACGCGAGATGGTAAGGCAGATGCGATTCAACTTATGTCCCTAATGAAAAACAAGGGGCCGGCTTACGGTGATGGTGACAACGTTGATGGTGATGATGATGATCTTTGCTCTTTAGACTACTTTCAAGTACATGTTATTCGAGACAATATTATTTATATTTTATTTTCACTCTATGCAAAACTCATTATGCTTGATACTTGGGACAATATATATATATATATATATATATATATATATATATATATATATATATATATATATATTGTTTTTTTATGGAACACATTATTAAAAAAAAAAATTAATTCTAATTTTTTTTTTGGAAAATATTTAGCGACGGATAGTTAAATTCGTCGCAAAAAATTGCGACGGAAAATGAATTCCGTCGCCACTTGCGACAGTTTAATAGTCCGTCGCAAGTTGCGACGAATTGTTTTCCGTCGCAACTTGCGGATACAATATTCCGTCGCAAGTTGCGACGGAAAATTTTCCGTCGCAAGTTGCGACGGATACAATATTCCGTCGCAACTTGCGACGGAATTTCAAATCCGTCGCAAATTGCGACGGAAAAAAAAAATCCGTCGCAATTGCGACAAGGTTTTTTGCGACGGACACAATCCGTCGCAAAACGCATTTTGCGACGGAAAAACCCATTTTTGCGACGGATTTTTTCCGTCGCAAAATCTGTTTTTTTTTGTAGTGACTTATACTTAAGTAATTAGTCCAATATTACTTAATTACTTCATTATCACTTATTGATAATTTTCTTAATTACAATGCCTCCTTACCTTCATACTCTTGTATTAACATTAGTATTTTCATGCCTCTTGCATTTTTAGAAATTACAAGGGTATTATGGTCTTTTAATACTTTTTGAACATTCTTCTTCAATTTCTCCAAGTTCGTAATTTATCAAACTACCAATATTAGAGATATTATACTCTCTTGATTCAATTGATTATTTTACTGCCTTTTGGTATTTTCCTTAATTTTTCTAAGTCAATTACAAATCCTAGGGGCATTTTGGTCATTTTGACACCTTGGCCGTTAAATTCTCTAATTCCCTACAGAATTCAACTTAGAAAAATAGACTATATTCACATAAGTCTTAAGACCATAATTTCACTTATCAGAAATAACCCATTTATTTATCCGGGTATTACACTTTGGTTTGGTTATTTCTTCGTTTGCCCGCAGATTGGGGATTCTCCACCCAAAAACAAAAAAACAAAAAAGCCACCTGGCTTTTGACCAAAAAAGAAGGGACTAGCTGGACAGTCAATAAAATTGAAATTTATGAATATAAAAGCCCACACGCGTTTTGAAAATTATCCCCTCTTTTATTAGGCCTAATTGTGTGTGTTTATCACACCCACACTTTCTCATGTGGCTTAGGTCTGATAAAACTAACACACACACAGACACATAAATGGATGATAGAGTTTGCGATAAAAAATTCTTTTGCAAAATCCGTTTGCAAAAATTTAGCAATATTATATTCTTATTCATGATGGAATAGGTTGCTACAATGTTGATGACAAGATCAATTTGTGATTAATTTTTCTTGATTTTTATAGCAAAAATTTAATATTTTTGTTGCTGTAGTGTTATTGTCATTAAATTTCAAAATAATTGTAGAAAAAGCATTATATTTTGGCAGGAAGAACTTATTAATCATTATTATAGTAAAAGAACCTATTGCAATATTATTTTCAAATGTAGAATAGGAAATATGCATGAGACCACCAACATACAAGTGGCTCTGAGAAATAAAACAGACTCAAACGAAGAGGAAATACTTATGAGACCACCAACTAAATAGATTAATTCAACCTAATTAAATTCCCTCATTAGATAATTGAACAATTTAATTAATTATCTTCTCTCTTATTAGTTTCCCAGAAGAGTGAGAAGAAACTTCTTGTAATCTCCAGAAAGTTCCTTGGCCACGGAATCTTCCAGATGCTCACTGTTTCTCTTGTAATAAAGATCTTCTATTTCCTTCAAATCCTTCTCAGCTCTTGTCACGATCACTCGAGTGAGTACGTCCTCACAATTCCCTATCCTTTTAATCGCATTTCGCACAACCTATATATAAATAATCACAAATTAAATTTATAACACAAGTAGGAGTAATGTTATTATCAAACTTAATCAAATAATTAAAGATTAAGGTCATTTTAATCCAGAAGTTTTCGGGTAAGAATTGTAGGCATCCATTTTTTTTTTATCAATATCATCCAGAAAGTGTTAAAATAATTAGTGTAAATGTTAAATTCCAAGGACGACATTGCTTATTTTTTTAACACTTTCTAGGCTATATTGATTCCCAAAAAAAATTCTAAATGTACCCATGATTACAGAAAATCTTTCGGGCCGGCGAAATTGAATCTTAACCCAAGAATTAATTAAAGAGTAAATACTCTTTCTGGTCACTGACAAAAAATACAGACCCCATTTTAATCTCTGACAAAAAAATGTCATTTTTATTCCATAAAAAGGACGAATAATGGTCGATAGTGGACATTTTGATCCCTTACAAATTTCTAAAAGGTCCTTTTTAGTCTCATAAAAAGAACGAATAAGGGTCGTAACCCAAGGGTATTTACTCTTAATTAAATATACCTTTTCATAGTACTTCTTGTGGTCATAGATGCAACGAATGACGGTGTGCACTGCCCTCAGGAAATCATCAGATGCATCATCCAGCAATTTCTGCACAAAAAATGAATATAAATGAGAAGTTTCTGTATTACTCCCTCCGGTCCTAATTATAAGAACACATTTTGGAGTTGGTTTTGGTCCTAATTATAAGAGCAAGATATCCATGTCTATACTTATTATTAGGAGCATTTATATATATACATATGTGTGTGTGTCAGTGTGTGTGTGTGTATATGTATGTATATATGTGTGTGTACACACACAAACACACCCACCCACACACACATATATATAAACATATATATATATATATATATATATATATATATATATATATATATATATATATATAAACATATATATATATATATATATATATATATATATATCTATGTGTGTAGATATATATATGTGCATGTATAGATATATGAGTGTGTGTAGATAGATTTATATAAATGCATATATATACACATATATGTTTATATAGTAAGACCATTATTTCAATTAGAAAGTGTGCGAAAAGGAAAATTAGTTGGAGAGTACGTGGTGGAGTTATAATTCACTTTTAGTTATGTTATTTTAAAATTATATAAGAACATTTTAGGAAAATGAGTAAAATTAACTAATTTAACTCCTCTCCTTAATCCCTCCAAAATCGGTTAAATAGCTCTTATAATTAGGACCGGAGGGAGTAATTATTAAGGTTGTGTTTTTTTAGTTCATTTTAATGGTTTTATTTGATACAACAATAATAACTAAAAAATTAATGGAACGTATAATTGTGGAACCTTAGTGATGGGAGTGGCATGATCATCTCTGTAGCGATTGAAAGTTGCAACAAGCTGAGACTTGCTTCTTGTAGTAAGAATCCTAATTACTTCTTCATAATTGCCATTCTTGTGCTTGAGAGCTTCATGAAGAATATTAGCTTCACTTTGTGCCAACCTCGCATTTATCTCTTCACCTTCATGCTTGTACGAGCTCACCAACCCGACCAAAAGCTGCTCCAAACAATCAACTAACGTTATTATTACACATATTGATGACATGTGTTTTTCCTCCGATCCTTAAAACAAGATTCACTTAATAAAAAAATTATTGTACATAACTATAAAGTGGATATTTTATTAAGGACCGGAGATAGTATATGACTAATGAGCAATTGTTGTAGTGGTAAGCTTAATACTATTTTGATCAATTGTTTTAGCTTAAAATCTTTTGATTAAGAAAATAAGCTTAATTAATATACAAGTTTGGTCTTTATTATAAGTTCAGTTGGTAAAAAATTGTTGGTTCTAAATATTAGTTCATCGTGAGAGTCATTAATGATTGTTTTTTTATTTTTTTTACCTATTAAATAAGTGGAAAAAAAATGCACCAATTGCATCTTTTTTTTTTTTCAATACTCACAATTAAAAAATGGAAAATTTGGAAAAAGTTAATCAATTTAAAATGTATCAAATATTTTAACTTCCATTTTTTTTTTAATAGTATGTGAGATTTGATCAAACTAGACTCATAAGTAAAAGAGCAGTACACTACTAATTCATTAAAAATATAATATTCATTAATATTGTAAACTTATTTGCTAATTGTTCAACACTCAGATTAATTTTAGAAAATTATGCCTACCTCGTTTATCAACGTAAATTTAAGACATACAAATATGTTTTTATATATTATTTCTCCACATACCCTCGTGCGAAAGGCTCTTTCTAACCGATGTAATTAAAAAAAAAAAAAATCCTAATTAATGTTTTAATTAGGAAAAACTTGCCTGACGAAGATGACCAGAGGTATTAGCAGCCAAATCTTCTTCCAAAGAATGCTTATAACGATTGAGATAGGCTCTTCTGACAGCCAAGAGCCCTTCAGATGAATACACACAAGCGATTTCAGCAATCACATTGTAATCAACATTCTTGCTATTTTTAATGGCCACATTTGCCAACACTGCATCTCGATCTGTTGGTTCCAACACCCATCTATACACTGCCCTCTATATTATTTTAGCCCAAACGAACTCGTAAGTAAATACATGAGTGAATTAATATAATAAAAGAAAATAGAGCTATAATTTTTGAATATATATATACACACATACCTCGAAGTCACCAGAGAGCTCAGATTCGAGTCTTTTGATGAGATTCTCTTGGTAAAGTTCTTCATAAGCCTGTCTGATTAGCTGAATTTGAAAAGAAGTTCTGTGACCCAATATTGTTATTACTGCCTTCTCATCAGTACCCCATCCTACAAAAATTCACCTCCACGTCATCAATAAAAGGGATTTGAGTTCAAAATTGATTAAAAACAAGGTAATGAAGATAGGACGACCAATCATTAAACTGGTCAAACTAATAGTTCAAAGGTCAAGTCCATTTTACGTTTCAAACTTAGAAAATCGTGTTAACTCACCTTTAAACTTTTGATAACTTTTTTTAATTTGATTATGCACAGTAGCTTTATATGTGAGTTTTATAGAAATTTCTTAGTTAAATATGATAAATTTTGAGTATTGATGGATTTAATTTCAATTATTTGAATTTAAAATATATTTAAATCAAATTATTGTCATTTTTTTATATTTTAATTATTTATTATATACTTTTAATACCTATTTAATAGTGAAAGTAAACTCTTACGAGTTTACGATTCGAGTTCACGATACGAGTTTGCATCATTATCACGAGTTTACTTAAACTCGTGAGTTTGACAACCTTACATACGCCTATTGGCTGGAATATTCATGTAAAAAAAACACTAAATCCAACAAAAGATAGTTATTAAAGAACAAATTTAACATATTATAATTTTCTCCCTCTCTCTCTTAACTCGAAAATGATATCGTTTCAAGCTAAGCAACGAAAAAAAATATAATATCCAATATGTTTGATCCGCCCAAAACTCTTAAGCAAACTTGTTAGAGGAATGGTTTACCGATTCACTAGTATGACTAGTTGACCCGGATTGAGTTTTAATACTATGATTAAAAGTGTTCCTTTTATTTAGAACTCAACCCGGCTGAAAATTCCGATAGCTTTTATCATGAATAAACTCCAGCTTAGTGACACTTCATTTTATGTAATGAAACCTATAAATGCAAGATTTTCACTTTCATGAACAGCAATTAATGTGGTAACTAATGGTACACAATTTTAAAAAATGTGAATAGTTGGTAGCACTAAATACTGAACAAATTTTATACCTTTGAAGGCCTTGTAGAGAGCCTCAGCATCTTGAACAGGAGAGATTTCATTAGGAGCAACCAAGGTAGCCATTGATGAAATTACTTCGAGCTTCCTTTAACACAGAGATAGATGAAGAAAAGAGAGAAGTGATGCGTATTATGGTGAGTATATGGTTTCATGGAAACCTCAATTTATAAGCCAAACGGGCTTCATTGGAATCAACGCCTGCGCTCATGCTTGTCATGTGTTTGAGAACATTATTATTATTTTTACTATTATTATTATTTTTCCAGCGAGAACTTTATCTAATTAATTTATTTAATTTAATTAATTAATAGAAAACTAGTATTCCTTAGCTGCTAAGGACACATAAAATAATATGGAAAACTTTATTCCCTGCTTCAATCGCTTAAGGTTCTTTCCTTGGAAAATGAAATATGCGGTTACATATTATAGTTCATGAGGTGTTTTTTTTTTTGGGGGGGTCCCATTATCATTGCATAGGGTACATTTATCAAAAAATTTTTAAGAAAAAAAATTTTATTTATAATTATTTTACGTTTTCATATGTTAAAGGGAAGCACTTGATATATCAATCTATAATACTCTCTTAAGTGGGGGTCAGGACTCAGGAGAAGTGTTGGTTACTACAGTTTTCCCCCTTTTTTTTGGTTAATAAAAACAGTTTTCCCATTTAATATATTAAAACAATGCGTTGAATTTGATGTTAAGAAAAATAGTTTTCATGAAGTTTTGTCTCCATATCAAGGCAGAAACAAATCCTTCAAAAAAAAAATAATAATAAAAAAAATCTTAATAATGTATCTCACTGGGTGCAATATGAGTTTGAAAAATTAACTAATTAGTAGTGTGAAAGCAAGGAAATTAGACTGAAACCCACGTGAAGCTTTTTGGAACGTTGTGGTTTCCTTTTGCATTGGACTGATCAATTAAACCTAATCCAAAAACCCATTTATATGTTTTTGTCAGAGTTGAATTCCTCTTTTCAAAAAAAAAAAAAAAAATTGAGTGTGTGAGATTCAAACCCTCCTATAGTTTGTTCTTTTAATTCTTTTGTTTTTCTCTTTTTCTTTTTTACAAGAATATTATCTGCTGAGTCATTATTAAAGGCACGAAGTTAAAGATCGGAGAGGGTAATCAATAGATTATGCCTTGAACCTCGAACATGTTTATCTCGGGAGAGGGCATGCATGGTGATCACATGTAGGAGACAATGCAATCTGAGGATTCCCTGCGTATAAAAATGTGTGTTGGTCGGTTAATGATAAACTATTTAATTAAGTGTAATTATTGAAAAAGAAAATTAGATGTGATAATTTCAATTTTTTTTTTTACTTGGATCCAATCATCGTTAGTTTGTAGGAACCAAAATTCACATACTCTTATGAATATAATTACGAAGAGGAAATTGAGCATAATGAACTAAACATGACTTTATGCATAAAAGAGATATTTTCATTTCAAATCATCATGTATGCATAAAGAATAAACTATTGAACATTGCAATCCCTTTATAAACTTATTAAGTGAATGTTTAGGGGATGTTAGAAATCAATTTCAAAATAGTTTGCAATGCTCATTCCTAAGGATACAAAATATAAACCTCAATGAATATTTCAGATGATAGGAAAAGAGGTTTTACCATTGTATACCTTTACCTTAGATACTTGGAGTATTGCCTTTGCTTACCCATTGGTTCTTCATATGTTTTCCCATGGATGTATGCAAAGCTCTCTCAGAGGATATAGACTTCAATAGTCTTCTTTTTGATATTTGAGAGATTCTCCTCTTCATGTTCTCCTCAAAATAATTGAATGGTACTCTATGGTAGTTCATTCTTGAGGTGGAATGTACTCCTATTTTCCATTGCTTATCTTTGTTATTTGACTTTGTAATTCCAGCAATGGCTTCTCCACGAGTTCTCCTAACGGATGTGAATCTCCTTTTAGGTTCACGAGAAACTCTTGGACTTTTCTTCCTCTTCTCTGTACCTTGATGTCCATTGATATTCAAATCATCCTGCATACATGGAGTACTAGATGGACATTTTGGTACCCACTTATACTTGGGTCCTTGACGGTTAGTATTGGACCTTTCTTGTCCTTTAGAAACCCAAACAAATTTATTTCTTACATTAGAATTTCTCCTAATATAGCATATGTAAGAAATATGACTAGATTTACCACAATAATTGCAAATAATAGAATGATACTTATTAGAGCCGGCAAAACGGGCCGGCCCGTTTAAGCCCTGGCCCTTTAAGGGCTGGGCCTAAAAAATGGAGGAGAGAGGTGAAGTTTGGCCCTGCAGGGCCAAGGGCTTTACGGGCCGGCCCCTGCAGGCTCGGGTCGGCCGTTAAGCCCGTCAATTTTTTTAGAAACGTTGAAGTGGGGACGTGGGGGGAGTAAGTTGTAACCCTAAAAAAAAAATTCCATGCATAAGAATATTAGGATAGGCTTCAAATAAAGGGCAAAAGAAACTAGTTTTTTTCACGTGTGTTCTCATGTGTTCTTCTATTTCTTGTTTTCTTAATTACATGTCTCATTTCACTTATTCCTTTATCTATTTTTTTTTTATTCAAGCGTATATTTTATTCATCAAACAAACTATACGGGTAATATTTAAAAATGAAACTGAGATATTTCACTTGGCGACTTTATAATAAAGATTATCTATTTTTGGAATATAAAGGGCAAAATAGAGTATAATATTGTAGGCATTTAGCTTTTAATTAACAATTTGTAAAAGCAAGGTAATGATAAATGGATTGGTTGATGAACAAAATGAGACAAGACGTCGTTTAAATCAGAGTTAACTCAAGATCAAACTCATATCATAATATTTAAATAAAACAGCATTAATCCACAATTAAATAGAGTTACTAAATCACACAATAATATGAAGAATTGTCATATTTTTTAAACTAAAATTGGTATTATTTCGGGCTTAGGGGTGGATATAAAATCTAACACCAGTCAATTCATCTAAAATTCTTGGTCAGCCGATTAGGAGACTGGTTCTCTAGTTCATTTATTATAGGACTAGTGCAATTTGAATTGAGTTGTAAGAGCATTAATTGGTAAGAGATTAGAAATGAAAAAGTGCAAATGTGCCCTCCACAAGCGGACAGTGGTGTTGTAGAGGTTGCAATTATTGAGGCAGCAAGGGGCGTCTCATGCATCTATCTATCTATGCATTGCATTCATCTTCTTCATTTGCATATAAATGTTTGACAACTCATTTTGTTGATAAATTAGAATTTTAATTGTTGTAATTTACTAATTATATTTCTTTGAAAAACACAAAAAAAAAAAAGTTAAAATTTGAAATAGTAATTTCCAGGCCCTGCGGGCCGGCCCTGGCCCTGGTGCTCTCGGGCCGGGCTTTGAAAAACGGGTGTTTTTCTTACTCCAGGCCCTGGAGGGCCGGCCCTGTTAGGCCCTGGCCCTTCACGGGCCGGCCCTGATTGCCAGCTCTAATGCTTATCACGAACATTTTTGCAAGTATTGTGCTGGTGATGAGAGCAAGACTTCAAATAATCTTCATTTGAACATTCATTCTCCCCACATGATTTCTCAGCATCATTTTCGAAAATATGTTTATTTTTCAAAATAGAATCAGTAAATGGTTGAAAAGCAATTCTATGCGATTGTTCAAAAACATTTTTCTTATTTACACAAGGAGAATTGGAATTGTTTACCACATATGCATCTTGAGCTTCAGATAATGATTGACCATAATCGTCCATGAGCTCTTCCTAGGGATCCTCTTCCTCTTGTTCTTTTGTTTTGACTGGATTATGGGAGTACTGAATAATTTCGCCTTCTTCAATGTCCAGTTGTTCATCAGTCATAGATGTGCAGTTTATAATTTCTGATGAACTATCAACATTATCAACTTTAACACAATTGTTAGAAGCATATATAAAATCAAGAGTATCCCATATTTCTTTAGCACTAGAGCAAAACTTGATTTTCTGAAAAACACTTTCGGTTAAAGCACAATAAAGGATTTTCATTGCTCTAATGTTCAATGAAAACATTTTATTTTCCTTTTCTGTCCAATCATTTCTTGGTTTGAAATCAAAGACATTTATAAAAACATTCCACATATCAAAATCAGTTGCTTTGACAAAACTAGTCATTCTAGCTTTCCAAAACCAAAAATCAATATATTTGAAAAACGGTGGAATCGTATAATCAAAACCTTCTGAAAACGAGCAACACCCAAAATTAGCCATTGTTAACTCTTGAGACTGTTAAGTCCTTTAAACAAGAGCTTGACTCTGATACCAAATGAAAGACTTGGCTATTACCCAAGAGGGGGGGTGAATTGGGTGTCTAATTAAAAATTTAGAACTTTAAAAATATTTTCGCAACTTACTGAAAGTAGTTTGAATGACAATAATTATTTATAAAGTGATAAACAATCATTCAAACATATATGCTGGAAATGTAATAGATAAGGGAAGAGAATATGCAAACTATGATTTATACTGGTTCAGCCCAATCCTTGACCTACGTCCAGTCCCAAGCTCCACTTGAGATTTTCAATCCACTATCATCTTTCAACTTGATTACACGTTCGTACTTGAAGTAATCCTCTCACTAGGATTCACTCCCCCTTAAAAGCGTAATCAATACACCCACTTGATTACACACTCTGTACTCGAAGTAATTCTCTCACTAGAACTTACTCCCCTTACAAGCTGTAATCAATACAATGAGTTTCCCACTCAAGATCACCCAATCTTGAGTAACTCTCAAATAGAATGATTACAATAAATCTTCTCTCTTAGAAGTGAATGGATAAACACTGAAGAACAATACAAATCATTTCACTCCCTATGATAAACTATGTAAACATTGAGAACAGAGAGTAAATAATCTGAATATCAGAGTATGAGCATTTTAAAGATGTAGGCTTGTGTCTTGCTTCTTCTGTCTTGAATCTGTCTTCTTTTATAGGTAGAGATCAGTATATGACCATTTTTAAGATTCAATGATTGTTGGATAAAGAAATATAGCCTTAGACTCAGATGGAACTAGCCGTTAGAACTTCGTTCTCTGAACCAGCTATGACATCAGCATTTACTTTACTCTTGATCTTCAGTTTAACATCATTTGATCATCTGAAACATGTACACAAATGATATAAATAATGTTAAGAAGTATTATAAATCATTTGGGTATTTATCTGGATGTTCTTGATGAAAAACGAGATTTTCGACATGGTGATTTTCTGAAGCAGAGGTGCAAACTTTCGAAGGCCATATCTCAATGGTCTGAACTCCGTTTTGGTCCTTTCAAATCTTTATAGAAATCTCTTTGATTATACTTTCATATGCCACCAATTTCAGCTTAATCGGATTTGTACTTTGTGAGATATACTCAAAACATTGAAGGTTGGTCTGCTGAGTGGCGTGAATTTTACTATCAACTTCATAAATTCATATCTCCTTCATATGAACTCCTTTCGGCTTTAATTTTATATCAAAATGACGCATTGGGAGTCTAGTTTCATATAAAATTGGTTTCACCTCAATCGGATTTCTGGTTTGGGAGATATCATCGAATTACTAGAGGTCATCAGCTAAAACACGAAACACAGGTGAACAGAGTTGCTGAAACACACCTTGACTCGAGTCATTTAGTGACTGACTCGAGTCAAACCTGTCCAAAGACGCCAAGAACACTTCCTGACTTGAGTTAATGATATCCTGACTTGAGTCAAATCATTCCAGACCACCAAAACACTGTAGCGAAGTTGTTAAGTCGAGTTGCAACTTCATGACTCGAGTTGGATCGTTCTGAACCTCATGCTTGCTTGTTTTTAGCTCTGAATTGAGTCATTCCAACTTCCATTTGATCGTGGAGACTTCCAGAATCAATCTAAGAACTTGAATTCTCATTCCATTCATCAAGTTCTTCTATCTTCCATCACCCATCATGATCATTCTATATAATCCAACTCTTTCTTTCTTCTCTTGATCATTCTCCATCATTCAACTTGGAATTCTTGAACTTGATGACATTCTCTCCAATTTCTTCTTTCTGAAATTTCTTATCTCCTTCTTGATTTATAATTCAAATCGGACTAATCTACATTAAATATAGTAGTTAGTCAATGTAGGAGATAAATATATCATACAAGCTTTTTGCTTTTAATAATGACATCTATATAAGACATCATCAAAACTAATCATATTCAACACAAGCTTTTTCCTTCCTATCTCCTTAAATAGCCTTATATTGAACACTTTCTTTTTCTTCTTCACTAAAGTTTACTATACTGGTTGTAATGTGAGTTCAAACTTGACTGTTTGGTTCGAACTTGAATGTGTTATTTTGTGAGTTCAAACTTGATTGTTTGGTTCAAACTTGACTGTTTGGTTCGAACTTGAATGTGTTATTTTGCAACTTCAGTATATAAGACATCATCAAAACTATTTATATCAAACATTCTCTCCCATTTTGATGATGGCAAATACTCTAAGAAAAACATGTATGAATATGAAAATATATTAGGCCCAACACTGTTTGGTTCGAACTTAACTGTTTGGTTCGAACTTGAATGTGTTATTTTGCAACTTCAGTATATAAAACATCATCAAAACTAATTATATCCAACAAGATCATATTGCTTAATATCGTCATAAAATCTTATACGTGGCATCAATTCATGGACAATATACTACAATAAAGAATAAGAGAAAGGTATAACAGAAAATGCAGAGAACAGATGACATAGAGGAGAGAAAGTCCACACTGAAGAGAGAGTAGGTTCTAATCATTCCACACTCATTCTTCTATCTAGTTTTTTTTTTGTTGCCCATCCGATATCCAAAGCTTTGCCTTGACTAATTTGAATCCAACTCACGTCGCACACCTGGCTATGGTGAGAAAGTCTCTCAACTGGGCTTTTCTGTATTCACAAGGTTCAAAATCGAGACCTTACTTAAGCGACAAAAACCGTTTACCACTCGTGCCAACCCCCGTTGGTTCTTCTATCTATTTATTGTTAGATCCCAAGTGTTTTGATGATAACAAAAGATTTAAAAGATTTAAAGGTTTCAAAACAGAAAGTATAAATAACTAAATTTGTGAAACATAAGCAAACATTCTCGAGAATACATTTCTGATTCTCGAGAATGATCTTAGGAATCTCGAGAATACTCTCATAATTCTCGAGTATAACATGGCAAAATCAAATGACCATATGTTATTCTGATTCTCGAGAATCAGATTGAATTCTCAAGAATTGGACCTATTCTCGAGTACCCACAATTGATTCTCAAGAATGTTTAATGAATGATTAATTGCTTCCAGGGCCGTGATTCTCGAGTATGTTAACTTTTCTCTCGAGAATGGAAGCAATTCTCGAGAACACATTCTTGATTCTTGAGAATGCTAAGTGAATAAACATGATGCTCAAATACTTCCTATTACATGATTCTCGAGAGTGCCTAATTGATTCTCGAGAATAGTACCAATTCTCGAGAATGCAATGTCAATTCTCGAGAATACCTTTCATCTACGGAAATAGATTAACGTCTGATTCTCGAGAATACTGATTCAATTCTCGAGAATGACTTCATTAAATCTTCACGATAAAGTTTTTGGCCATAGGATTCTCGAGAATGAAATGATCAATTCTCGAGAACTCCTTCAGGATTGCTTTCTCTACTTCTGGTCTTTAAACTGATTCTCGAGAATGCTTAGAACAATTCTCAAGAATGTTTTTCTGAAAAACTTACGATGAATGTATGCTACTTAAATCTCTCCTGGAATTTCATGGGCTATTCTCTAATATTTATTAATCATCTTTAAACTCACTTATATCATATCTAATCATTCTTTGGTTGAGTTTTAAAGTGATTAACCAGGTTAAATTTGAATTCAAGCGAAAGGCAATCCAACGTGGCAGTGCATTAAATGTAAGTCAGAGAAACAGAGCAACATTAGGAATAAACGATCGCAGCAGACGAAAGCATTCTTTCGAGGAACACTTATTCCAGCTTGCCTCTAATTATCTCTCTGCACAAGGTCGTCACCACCGAAGAGCATTTAATGAAGCAACATTCAAATATTCCTCGTCATTCTGCTTCTGTGTCTAACGGAAATACAGAGAGTCACAACGGCTATTTCTTGAATTCTCTCAACGTCATTAATGGCATTCACTATAAAAGGCCATCGCATTCAATTTTGCCACCAACCGAAACATCTTACGTGTTCAATTTGAGTCAATTGTATTTATTGTTTCAACTATCTCATTAATATCTTCGGATATTCTAGCACTTCAGTGATTATCATTTATCTACTCAGTGAGGAGTTTCTGTCACTTAAACATTTACTTGATTACAATTTAGATTGTATAACTTAAGGTTGTGGAACCTTAAGAGTGGGTGTACGTTTACAACCAGTAAGGGGGAGTGAGTCCAAGAGTGATAGGATCATCCTTGTGTTGTAATTGTATTTGAAAAGATTAGTGGAAATCCCAAGATGTGCTTGGGGACTGGACGTAGGTCGAAGTGTTTGGCCGAACCAGTATAAATCGCTCTGTGTTCATTTACTCTTTTTGTCTTAGATTAGATTCTGTCTCCGTGTGTATCATCGAAAAAGAATTTGAGATCACCTATTCACCCCCCTCTAGGTGATATTCCACTTTCAGTTATATTCCTACAATCTCCCGATTCCCATTCAGCCAAGCACCCACCCACCTCGCTTTGGACCTTCTTTTGAAACCGTCTCCAGGCCCAATGCTTTAGGTTCATTACATAGTTCTTATCTTAAGAACAAAAAATTACAACCTTGGAGGACCATAACCCTCGCCAGTTCCCATCTACACTGCTTCTGTCAATGGTTGTCAATAACGTTGTATTCCGAACTCGCTAAAAGTAATTGGAAATTAAACATTCAAGCACGTACGCATGATTCGCAATAGCATATGGGCCATCATATCAAATCTCTGGTCCCTAAGGAAAATAATAGTAATATCATATTATAAGATAGGAAAATAAAAAATAGAAACAACACACATACACACACGGGGGGGACATATAATTGCTACCCTCACAATCAAGACACAGTGACATGCGGTCATAGGATCAGAAAACATATTAGATAAGATTGATCTGTGAATTGATTTCTAGTGTATGGGTGCTTTCATGAAATAATAAGATATCATTATATACTTATTTAGCTACAGACTTAGATCTGGGTTGTTTGTATTTGATTAGAACGGTAAAATTTAATTTTTTATTAAGAAAATATTTTAATGTGCATAAAATCAAAAATAAAACTAATCTCTTAGTTATTATTATTTTTAAATACTTTTTATTTGAAAATCGTTAGTTGAAAATTTTGTATCTAAACCATTGAAATTGAATGCGGATCTCACCTCAATGATGCTCATCTCTATGATGAGCATCCAAACCAGCTTCCTAATTCAGGTGGTAAGAATGGAATAAGTAGTTGGTAAAACCGTAAAAGTCAAAGATTCAAACTCTCTTAATCTATCAAAAAACTATTAAATGCTTATTTTGAAATCAACAAGCAAAGAGAGAGAGAGAGAATGATTATCAAGGATAATTTTTCTATAAAAAAAAATGATTCAAAACACATTTAATGAGAAAAACTAACTTTAATTTATTAATCAATTGTTTTCATGTGAGATAGGTAATTATGATTTATATTTTTTATAAGAGGCAACATCATATGTGACATAATTGGTTACTCTTGACAGTGAAATATGGTTAGATGTGTTTGATGTCTTGCCTGCAATTGTAAAGATGATATAGATTTAAGAGTTTGTTTCTAGATTATGATTGTCTTCATGAATCATCTGTCTTTGTTATATATCTAGATTTTATTGCATATAATATTATATATCTATTTGATTGAAATATAATATCTCTTGTGCAACTTTTTTTCCTGGCAATATCAATTATTCTTATGATAAAATATTTTTCGAATTGATGTTTACCTTTTAATATAGGCTAATTTTTATGTAAATTAATTCTATAGTCATACCCTTGAGATCGAGATTTTCTTATAAACAAAAGAGTAATTAATACTACACATTAGTATTGACGAGTCTCACAGACTTATAAAGAGTTCCAGGCGCCAAGGAAAAATCTTTCAGAGTTCATTTTTAACAATCGAATACAGTTGTCGTCGCGATTTTCTAAAGCTTTGCTAGGGTTTCTAATTTGGGGAATTTGGTGAGGGCTCCGTCACCTACTGTGGCGGAGATAATGAGCGTCTCCTCCGATCGTGTCTTGCGGCGAGGGGGAGGTGAGGAAACACTGAGAGATGAGGGTGATGATGCAAATCGTTGAAAGAAGAAAGTCCGGTTTGCCTCTAAGGGATTTTCTGGAGAAGAATCGATGAAAGTTAGGGATGAACAATGGATGAAAGCTAATGGAAAAGAGCAAGTGCCGAAGTCGTACTGTGATTCATTGCTGCAAAATGTGAACTCAAGAGAGTGTTGGTGGGAATGGACAACGAATGATGAAGATGAGGAAGTTGACGGCTATAGGGGAGGAACTGATTTCGCGACCGTCTTGAATCCAAGCGACGACATCTATGTGGATTTCTCTAATCCACTATGTCCGAGGTTTATGTTCGAGGAGAAAGAAAGAGAAAGGCTGATGAAGCCTTTTCGGCGTACGTTAGTGGTGAAGTTACTGGGAAGGCAGCCTTCGTACGGGTTTATGGTGAAGAAATTAAGGTAGATTCGGGAGAGGAATGGTAAGATAGATGTGTTTGATCTGGAAAACGATTTCTACCTTGTTAATTTTCAGCATATGGATGATTATATGGAGGCTCTGATTGGAGGTCCTTGGGTGATTTCTGACGCTTACTTGAGTGTGGCATGTTGGAGACCTGAGTTTAGTCCTAAGAACGAGAAAATTGATTATGTAGTAGCTTGGGTGAGGTTCCCTGACTTGCCTTCTCCTTTGTTTGATAAAAAATTTCTCTTAAACTTGGGAAATTCAATTGGTAAAGCTATAAGGTTGGATGTTCATACTACTCAGAGGAAGAGGGGGAGGTTTGCTCGTATGTGTGTTGAGTTAGATTTGAACAAACCTTTAGTACCTGATTTTAATGTTGAAGGCCAAATTTTAAGTGTTGTTTACGAGAGTTTGGGGCTACTATGCAATAAATGCGGAAGAGTATGGCATTTGAAGGATGGTTGTAAGGCTTTTCACAGGAAATTAAATGAGGAAGGCATGACTGTGGACGAAGTAGAATCAACGAAAAAAAATGAAGGGGCTAAGGAGGGTGATAAGGGGTTGTGGAAGACAGTGCAACGATACAAACGGCCTAGACACCAAGATATGGAATATCAGAATATGCAGTCGGGGTCGCAATTTTCTGTTTTGCAAGAGGAACAAGGGGAGGAAGTGCTAGACCATGGTGAGGTTATAGGGCAAGGACAAGGGCTGAAATCTATAACTGTGGAAAGGGAGCAAAGGAAAGGTACACAATTTAAGCAGAGTAAACAAGGGAAACTCGAAGGGGCAATGGGTCATCCTAAGGAAAATGTTTTGAGTAAAACTAGCCTCAAGGGAAGGGCTGCTCAGGAATCGCTAAAGAAAGAGGAGAAGCAGGAAAGGGTGGCATGGTAGTACATAACAAGGAGAGGGATATAACGAAGTTAGCTGAGATTTCCCAGGTTCACGACAACATCATGGTTGTGCCAGAGAGCAATTTGAAGCTCTATGAGAGGCAAGGAGTACACATGACAGATAAAGAAAACCTCCACCCAAGGGGAGATGTTGTGACAGCAAGTCGATTGAAGGTTGATGGACTTAAGGATCTGAATCCGAACGGAGCAGAAGCAGCTCATATGGATGATATTAGCATGGTTATGGAGGAGGTGTGTCTAACAGCAGCTTTGGCTGATTAAGGGCGTCTCCGGGTTTGTCTTTCTCTGTCCTTGTTTTTATATGTTAATCATGGTTAAGCTTTTAGTTTGGAATTGTCGGGGTGCAGCGAGTAGAGGAGTTGCATCTGTAATTAGAGACAATAAGCATCAATATAAACTGGATATGGTTGCTTTGTTAGAACCTAGAATAAGTGGGAACCAAGCAAAACGAGTTATTAAGAAATGGGATTTCAAACACTCAGTAAGACGGGAAGCGGAGGGTTTTTCAGGGGGTATTTGGTTGTTGTGGGATTCAAATGAGTTATCTGTAGATGTAAGAATCATGCATGAACAGTTCATTCATTGTAAAGTGAGTATAGGGGAAGAAGAGATGCTGGTTACTATACTCTATGCTAGCCCCACAGAACAGAAAAGGCATAGGCTATGGGAGGCACTATATGAAATGGCATGTGAAATTTCTGAGCCTTGGGTTTTAGTGGGGGATTTTAATGAAATTAGAACCCCATCGGAACGATCGGCACGACTACCCTCGGCACGACTACCATTGTGATTCTGTGATTTACGTAATTCCTTCAGGTTGCGCTCAGTCATCCGGCAAGATTCTACTGCTTGAGCCATTTCAGGAAAACGCTGGGATACCAGCCTTGCTCTGATATCGTACTTCAGCCCGCAGATCAATCTGTTTGCCTTCCAACTTTGGTCGTCATTACTCCTCAGGTACGACGAATATCGCGACAGATTGGTGAACCGGGCAAAGTAATCGTCAAAGGTTTCCTCGGAACCTTGTTGGATATGAAGGAACTCTTCTTCCTTAATCACTTGTGTTGAGGGAGGAAAATACTGTTCATTAAAATTTTCTATGAACATCTCGCAAGTGACAGGGCAAACATGGGTCCGCAACGTTGTAGAAACACTTTTCCACCATCTGTGCGCATCACCCTCGAGTTTGTAAATCGCCAGTTGAGCTTTTCGGTCCTCCGGGCATTCCATCACTTCAAAGATTTTGTCTAAGCTCATCAGCCAATCCTCAGCCAATTCGTTCTTCCCATGAAAAGTAGGTGGCTTGAGCTTGCAAAACTGTGTGACCCAATGTTGTGTGGTCTGCACAGCTCTCCCTCGTCGTGTAGGTGACTGGGACCTTTCTGATCCCTCAGATTCCTCATTGTGCTCGTCACTTTGCTCGTTTTCTTCTTCTTCTTCATCATTTCGCTCTTCTTCATTTTGTCGTCCTTCTAGTTGTCTCTCAGCTTCTCGGTCTTGTCGATTCTGTCTTTCCAGAAGTGCATCTATGAGGGCCGCTGCTCTGCAAGGTTCTCCTCATCTCCTGCATCTCATTCTGCTCCGGTTGGTTTGGTACCGGATTTACCCGAGGTTGTCTACCTCGTCCTCCGCCTCGCCCACTGGGAGCTCCGGCTCCTCTCAGATTCGCCATGTCGCGTTCTTTTTCCTCTATTAGGGAAAACGTTAATTAGTATATCACAGATTTTATCACACTACTATCTACACTGCACATAGACTTATCGCACTTCGTATTCAACTACAAACAGGCACCCGAAATATTTCCCTCGTTCAGGGTTTCGTTGATTTGGTCTACTCAAATGCTATGGAATTTCGTATCAGAAGTTCCTTTACATGAGTCAAATACTACATGTACTTATTCTTGTTGGTCTCGGAGTTTCAACCGGCGTGGCCCAGATCCACCATAAACTCTGGGTTAGAGGATGCACCCACAAAAAGTGGTACACCGATTAAGGATGGTACACCGGTTCAATGCATACCGAAATAGGGTAGTACACTGACTCAGGGCTATATCAGTACTCATTTTCAAAATATGCTCCAAATTTTGAAAAGGCTTAGAACCTAACTCTGTTAACCGAACAGAATGACCAGGTAAGTGTCTACCATGGGGGCCTCACCGAGTTCACGGCGACTGATTGGCACACCCACGTAGACTAGCCTTGCCTTCGGCACCAAACTGTCCGTAATAACTTCGTTAAATTCATGCCAGGACTACTACTCTGATACCAAAAATGTTTCACTGGCGATCACACGTTGTGGCAACAAATCGTACCTCAGCCGCTATTTTTACGCACCGCCTCACGACGTATACAACCAAGACGGTGGCTGGCCGTCTGGCCATGTCGGGGTAAGAGCCAATGCTTCGCCACAGATCACATTGTGAGAACCCCCGATCATGAATCGAATTTGCCATCAGAAAAACTAGCTCTGATACCAAAAATGTAACATCCCGTTTTTCAAAAGCAGTATAAATTTTTTTCATCAGAGTAGAGCATCGGAGCAAGAGTGTAACTCGATATAAATATTCAAAATGCCTACAAAGCTAATTACAGGAGCGTTTCAATAACCGAGAGTTTTCAAAAGTAAAGGACAACATCAGAAAGTCTTCAGCCGCATCCCTAGGCTTGCCAAACCTTACATATGTATCGCTCCCAAGCATGCATACAGTTATTTTCTAACATAATATGCATTCCAACAACACACCGTATATACACATACCATACTCACATCATACCACACACACATCACATACACGCATACTATATCCATCGATTAGTATTACAAAGACGCGAACGTACACCAATAATACATAAACACACAAATGTACATAAAGTCATCATCTATCACATATACTACACATAACACATATACGCATACAATAAACATCAGAGTTAGTGTTACAGTACGCGAATGTACCTTCGTTGACGGTAATCGGTAATTCTAGCGGAATACGGTACGACAGTAGGTCAGAACCTTATCAGAGATATCCTATCAATATAAAAACGTACTTGTTAAGGATCTATCATTACGACGGACATTTTTAGTCAAAATGACCATTTTACCCCTGACCTCGTAATCGGCGGAATTTCGCCAGCACTTCGTTACTTTGACTCTAATCTTCCAAAATTTTGCCATAACTCCGATCCCATCATGATTTTCGAAATTAATGACTAAAATACCCCTAACATATGATATCTAATCATACTTGGAAGATTAAAGACCAAAACAACAACTACACTATAACTACCGAATCAAAAACTAGAACTTAAGACTCGGTACCGAAAAACTTACCCAGAGCTTCGCTACAAATTTCCCCGGACTCCTCCTTCTCTCTATTTCGAAATGTTGGAGAGGATTTTGGTGTGCATTTTGAAGAGGAGTGCATGCCTATTTATAGAAGAAAAATGTGACCAACTATGTAATTTTCTCCAAAATCCTCCTTCAACCACAACCATGGAATCCACCTTTATTCTCAAGCTTCATTCTCCTCCATGGAACCCATTTGGCCGACCTCCCTTGGCTCCAAAGTCCACAAATGCAATCATCAACTCTTGCTTTATGGGGTTTTACCCGATAAAGTTCCCCGATCGGTGTTCGGATCGCGTAATCTTGTAAAATCTTAGAAATTCGGAATCACAACTTTGAAGTTCTTTTCCTACTCATTAGAAATTTCTGGGTTAACTAAATTTTTGATCCCTTTCAAGTCTTCCCCGGTCCTGCTGAAGTTTCTCGAAAAACACGATCGGTTACGGAAATAATTTCCGGAATCATCAATTTCGGGACAAAAATTCACTAATTCCAAATATGTCCAGATATTTATCAACTCATCCCCAGATGTTGAGTTATAATTTATTTTCTACCAGTTCCAATTTGTGACTATCTGCCTTTTTCACAGATTACCCTTTTTCGTCTTATTCCCTAAGTATTCCACCGGTCATGGAAATGACTTCTGAGACAGTCCAGTCCGAGATAAAATTATACTTGTCCATAATATTATCTGACTTTAGAAACTTTACTCATGGTTTTCTAGATAGGATTTAATTTCTATCGGTGGTCATTTATCCTATTTGCTTTTTCACAAACTTCTTCACTAAGTTTTCTACAAAACTTTACACCTACACAATTCTAACATTTCTTCTTTCCTATTTCCCTTCAATAATTCGGCTAGCTTATCCACAAATCTTGACTTTTCCAACTTTGTTTTTGATTCATTAATTGAAAATGAATTCCATTATTGCATGACCGACATCTTTTTTTTTTAATCCTAGTTAATCAATATGCTTTTATGCTTTTACATAGCCAATTGTATGGTTTATTTAATCAAAATTTTCCTCCTATTTCTCTCTCCCATTTTCGGAAATACAAGGCTTAATTTTGACAAAGATGTTGCTTTCCATGGCTTCACCTTATCCTCTTCCATTACCTATAAGTTTTCACCATTAAATCATGTGTGACTTGTTCAACATTCCAACTCTAATTTCTTCAACTTTTCTTCTTCTCTTTCTTGTTCTATTTTCGAAAATATTAGGCATCTCATGGCCATGTATTTTTTTTTTCAATAACTCACATTATCCTCCAATTACCTCATATTTAATTAGCAAGAATTTCTTTCATTGGTTCATACTAATTACATGGATTTCTCATATCTAAATAATTAGCCAGTAATTATTCATCTAATCACTTAGAAGTTTTTGACAATTTTGTTAATTAGGATTAATCATTATTTCACAAACCTTTTACTTACATTGGTATTTTATGCTCTACATAAAATATTAAAAATCAGGGGAACAATTATAGTTCCCCGTATACTTTTCAATTTTTCTTTCTTTTATTTCCTGTGGAAAATAATCCCAAAATTCCCTAAATTAGAGACAACATACTCTCTAATTTTTTAACAAATATTTTATTTCCATTTAAGATTTGTCATGATATTTTCGTGGCATTTTATGGCCCCCAAACTCACTTAGGGATTTTGACCCTTTATTTCCTCTAATTTCATTAGAAATTTCCCTAAAAATAGAATAAGTATTTTACAAGGTTTTGACACCATATATTCACCTATTTCCAATAGGTATTATTTATTTAAAATATAATATTCCAGATAAATAATTATCCGGGTATTACATTTCTCCCCCCGTTAAATAAAACGGTCAACACCACAGATATCAAAATGTCTCCATGGCGCCCATACACCATGACAACACAAAATATCATACATGTCACCATGGCGCCCATACACCATGGCAACACAAGATACCTCCTACTCAATGACATGATCACGGTCGAATATGACTAAGAAACATGGAACACGTGTCTAATATCTAATTCATATATTGTTTAGAGATGATTCCGTCTAAGAGAGATAGTACCTTGGACCATCTTTGGGAGTTCTCTGTCCTCTGCACCGGTTAGTGCGTACATGCGGCCTGGGTTCTGTGATTTGAACTCCGCAGTCCGCTCAGGACATCTTGAGGCAATGTGTCCCGTTTTCTGACATCTATAGCACACTCGTCTCTCCGCAGTTTTCTCAGGACAGTTTGAAATAATGTGCCCTGGCTTCCAACATCCGAAGCAAAACCCGTCGATTAATACATTCACCAGGATGGCACTTTCCGCAATCAGGACACGGTCGGGATTCCGGTATTCTTGGGTTGTTCTGCTCAGTCTGAAATGGCCTCTTGCTTTCTCTTTGAGAGTCACTCCATGGTGCTTCTCTCTTCCGTGAGGAATTTTCACGGCTGCCCTCGCTACGATCGGCACGACTACCATTGTGATTCTGTGATTTACGTAATTCCTTCAGGTTGCGCTCAGTCATCCGGCAAGATTCTACCGCTTGAGCCATTTCAGGAAAACGCTGGGATACCAGCCTTGCTCTGATATCGTACTTCAGCCCGCAGATCAACCTGTTTGCCTTCCAACTTTGGTCGTCATTACTCCTCAGGTACGACGAATATCGCGACAGATTGGTGAACCGGGCAAAGTAATCGTCAAAGGTTTCCTCGGAACCTTGTTGGATATGAAGGAACTCTTCTTCCTTAATCACTTGTGTTGAGGGAGGAAAATACTGTTCATTAAACTTTTCTATGAACATCTCGCAAGTGACAGGGCAAACATGGGTCCGCAACGTTGTAGAAACACTTTTCCACCATCTGTGCGCATCACCCTCGAGTTTGTAAATCGCCATTTGAGCTTTCCGGTCCTCCGGGCATTCCATCACTTCAAAGATTTTGTCTAAGCTCATCAGCCAATCCTCAGCCAATTCGTTCTTCCCATGAAAAGTAGGTGGCTTGAGCTTGCAAAACTGTGTGACCCAATGTTGTGTGGTACACGCACAGCTCTCCCTCGTCGTGGAGGTGATCGGGACCTTCGATCCCTCAGATTCCTCATTGTGCTCGTCACTTTGCTCGTTTTCTTCTTCTTCTTCATCATTTCGCTCTTCTTCATTTTGTCGTCCTTCTAGTTGTCTCTCAGCTTCTCGGTCTTGTCGATTCTGTCTTTCCAGAAGTGCATCTATGAGGGCCCGCTGTTCTTGCAAGGTTCTCCTCATCTCCTGCATCTCATTCTGCTCCGGTTGGTTTGGTACCGGATTTACCCGAGGTTGTCTACCTCGTCCTCCGCCTCGCCCTTTGGGAGCTCCGGCTCCTCTCAGATTCGCCATGTCGCGTTCTTTTTCCTCTATTAGGGAAAACGTTAATTAGTATATCACAGATTTTATCACACTACTATCTACACTGCACATAGACTTATCGCACTTCGTATTCAACTACAAACAGGCACCCGAAATATTTCCCTCGTTCAGGGTTTCGTTGATTTGGTCTACTCAAAAACGGTTATGGAACTTCGTATCAGAAGTTCCTTTACATGAGTCAAATACTACATGTACTTATCCTTGTTGGTCTCGGAGTTTCAACCGGCGTGGCCCAGATCCACCATAAACTCTGGGTTAGAGTGATGCACCCACAAAAAGTGGTACACTGATTAAGGATGGTACACCGGTTCAATCTGGTATACCGAAATAGGGTAGTACACTGACTCAGGGCTATATCAGTACTCATTTTCAAAATATGCTCCAAATTTTGAAAAGGCTTAGAACCTAACTCTGTTAACCGAACAGAATGACCAGGTAAGTGTCTACCATGGGGCCTCACCGAGTTCACTGCGACCGATTGGCACACCCACGTAGACTAGCCTTGCCTTCGGCACCAAGCTCGTCGTAATAACTTCGTTAAATTCATGCCAGGACTACTACTCTGATACCAAAAATGTTTCACTGGCGATCACACGTTGTGGCAACAAATCGTACCTCAGCCGCTATTTTTACGCACCGCCTCACGACGTATACAACCAAGACGGTGGTGGCCGTGCAGCCATGTCGGGGTAAGAGCCAATGCTTCGCCACAGATCACATTGTGAGAACCCCCGATCATGAATCGAATTTGCCATCAGAAAAACTAGCTCTGATACCAAAAATGTAACATCCCGTTTTTCAAAAGCAGTATAAATTTTTTTCATCAGAGTAGAGCATCGGAGCAAGAGTGTAACTGATATAAATATTCAAAATGCCTACAGGCTAATTACAGAAGCGGTTCAATAACCGAGAGTTTTCAAAAGTAAAGGACAACATCAGAAAGTCTTCAGCCGCATCCCTAGGCTTGCTGCTTCCCTCTCTCCTCGGTTCTCGGTCATTCCGACCCTGAAGCTATGTTAAGAGCTGAGATCCGCACCGGATCTCAGGTAACGGTTAACCTTATGTATACATACACACATATGGGTTACAAAACAACATTAACACAACATATAATCACATCCAACCAATGCACATGTATTGCTCTCAGCATGCAGATATATCGCTCCCAGCATTACAGATGTATCGCTCCCAGCATTACAGATGTATCGCTCCCAGCCTTACATATGTATCGCTCCCAGCATGCATACAGTTATTTTCTAACATAATATGCATTCCAACAACACACCAGATATACACATACCATACTCACATCATACCACACACACATCACATACACGCATACTATATCCATCAGATTAGTATTACAGTACGCGAACGTACACCAATAATACATAAACACACAACAGACATAAAGTCGTCATCTATCACATATACTACACATAACACATATACGCATACAATAAACATCAGAGTTAGTGTTACAGTACGCGAATGTACCTTCGTTGACGGTAATCGGTAATTCTAGCGGAATACGGTACGACAGTAGGTCAGAACCTTATCAGAGATATCCTATCAATATAAAAACGTACTTGTTAAGGATCTATCATTACGACGGACATTTTTAGTCAAAATGACCATTTTACCCCTGACCTCGTAATCGGCGGAATTTCGCCAGCACTTCGTTACTTTGACTCTAATCTTCCAAAATTTTGCCATAACTCCGATCCCATCATGATTTTCGAAATTAATGACTAAAATACCCCTAACATATGATATCTAATCATACTTGGAATATTAAAGACCAAAACAACAACTACACTATAACTACCGAATCGAAAACTAGAACTTAAGACTCGGTACCGAAAAACTTACCCAGAGCTTCGCTACAAATTTCCCCCTTCTCTCCTCCTTCTCTCTATTTCGAAATGTTGGAGAGGATTTTGGTGTGCATTTTGAAGAGGAGTGCATGCCTATTTATAGAAGAAAAATGTGACCAACTATGTAATTTTCTCCAAAATCCTCCTTCAACCACAACCATGGAATCCACCTTTATTCTCAAGCTTCATTCTCCTCCATGGAACCCATTTGGCCGACCTCCCTTGGCTCCAAAGTCCACAAATGCAATCATCAACTCTTGCTTTATGGGGTTTTACCCGATAAAGTTCCCCGATCGGTGTTCGGATCGCGTAATCTTGTAAAATCTTAGAAATTCGAATCACAACTTTGAAGTTCTTTTCCTACTCATTAGAAATTTCTGGGTTAACTAAATTTTTGATCCCTTTCAAGTCTTCCCCGGTCCCGGTCACGGAAATGACTTCTGAGACAGTCCAGTCCGAGATAAAATTATACTTGTCCATAATATTCTCTGACTTTAGAAACTTTACTCATGGTTTTCTAGATAGGATTTAATGTCTATCGGTGGTCATTTATCCTATTTGCTTTTTCACAAACTTCTTCACTAAGTTTTCTACAAAACTTTACACCTACACAATTCTAACATTTCTTCTTTCCTATTTCCCTTCAATAATTCGGCTAGCTTATCCACAAATCTTGACTTTTCCAACTTTGTTTTTGATTCATTAATTGAAAATGAATTCCATTATTGCATGACCGACATCTTTTTTTTTAATCCTAGTTAATCAATATGCTTTTATGCTTTTACGTAGCCAATTGTATGGTTTATTTAATCAAAATTTTCCTCCTATTTCTCTCTCCCATTTTCGGAAATACAAGGCTTAATTTTGACAAAGATGTTGCTTTCCATGGCTTCACCTTATCCTCTTCCATTACCTATAAGTTTTCACCATTAAATCATGTGTGACTTGTTCAACATTCCAACTCTAATTTCTTCAACTTTTCTTCTTCTCTTTCTTGTTCTATTTTCGAAAATATTAGGCATCTCATGGCCATGTATTTTGTTTTTCAATAACTCACATTATCCTCCAATTACCTCATATTTAATTAGCAAGAATTTCTTTCATTGGTTTATAGCTAATTACATGGATTTCTCATATCTAAATAATTAGCCAGTAATTATTCATCTAATCACTTACAAGTTTTTGACAATTTTGTTAATTAGGATTAATCATTATTTCACAAACTTTTTACTTACATTGGTATTTTATGCTCTACATAAAATATTAAAAATCACGGGAACAATTATAGTTCCCCGTATACTTTTCAATTTTTCTTTCTTTTATTTCCCAGGGAAAATAATCCCAAAAATTCCCTAAATTAGAGACAACATACTCTCTAATTTTTTAACAAATATTTTGTTACCATTTAGGATTTATCATGATATTTTCAGGGCATTTTATGGCCCCCAAACTCACTTAGGGATTTTGACCATTTATTTCCTCTAATTTCATTAGAAATTTCCCTAAAAATAGAATAAGTATTTTACAAGGTTTTGACACCATATATTCACCTATTTCCAATAGGTATTATTTATTTAAAATATAATATTACAGATAAATAATTATCCGAGTATTACATATTTCATGATTTTTGCAGCAATTTGTTTTGTGAAAATGCATGTCATAGGGGCTGGATTGCTACAAATTAGTCATGGGGGAAGGTAGATGGGGAGAAATGGAAGAGGATTGGTAGAGAGGTGAGTGGGGAGGAAATTCGTATTGCTTTCTTTCAGATGGTGGGTTTAAAGCACCGGGAAGATATGGTTTCCCTACTGTTTTTTATCAGCAAAATTGGGAATTTGTTGGCCAATAGGTAATAAACTTCTTTCAGACCATTTGGAGGCAACCAGAGAGAATTGGCAAAATTAATGATACTTTAGTGGTGTTGATTCCAAAAGTTGACAAACCCGAAGAGGTAAGCCAATTCAGGCCTATTGCTTTATGTAATGTAATTTACAAGGGATTAGCCAAGGTAATAGTGAATAGATTAAAGCCTTTTCTAGACAAGTTGATTTCCCCGTTTCAAACAAGTTTTATTCCTAGGAGAAGCATTCATGATAACATAGTGATTGCAAAGGAGGTTGTTCATTCTATGAATAAGCTACGAGGTAGAAAGGGTTATATGATCATTAAAATAGATCTTGAAAAAGCATATGACCAGATGAACTGGAACTTCATTGGAAGGGTTTTGGAGGAGATTGGGATAGATGAACACCTAAGGAAAGTAATAAGGGGCTGTGTTGGTTCTGTTACACAATCGATTATGTTGAATAGAAGCAGGAGAGAAGATTTGGTCCCATCTAGGGGCTTGAGACAAGGAGACCCTCTATCTCCTTATTTGTTTGTTTTAGGGATGGAAAAGTTTACCCATCTAGTTACTGACTGTGTGAGTAGTAAACAGTGGAAACCATTTAAAATGGGTGGGGGCACTCAGATCTCCCATCTGATATTCGTTGATGATTTAATTTTGATGTGTGAAGCTGACCTAGAGCAAATGAGTATGGTTTTAGGGGTGTTGGAGAAGTTTGGGGAGCTGTCGGGACAAAGAGTCAATACCTCAAAAACTAGTGTTTTTTTCTCAAACAATGTTGACAGAAGAGCTCAGTTTGAAATCTGTGAGTATGCAGGGTTTAAAAGGAAGGATGACTTAGGTAGATACTTGGGGGCCTAGCTAACCAATGATAGGGGAAGCAGTAAGAAGTTTCAGCATTTAATTGATAAAATGCAATGTAAACTCAGTAGCTGAAAAGCCCAAACGTTATCTCTTGTTGGGAGGCTCACGCTTGTACAGTCTGTGACCAACCAAATGGCGGTGTATACCATGCAACACTCTATAATTCCAGTGGGAGTGAGGCAACAATTGGAGAAAATCCAGAGAGAATTTATTTGGGGCTGAAGAGAGGGGAAGAAGAGGCTCCATGCTGTAAGTTGGGAGTTACTGTGCAAGGAGAAAAAGAATGGTGGGTTGGGGATAAGAAATTTGGAGTTAATGAATGATGCACTCTTGGGTAGGGTGGCTTGGAATGTTATTTCTAAACCAAATAACCTTTGTTCCATGGTGCTTAGTGGAAAATATTGAAGGAATTGCAATCTTCAAATCAAGTGTAAAGGCATAAAGAGTGACTCTGAATTGTGGAGAAGTTTGGTCAGGCTGTGGCCGAAAATACTGGAAAACATTTACTGGGAGATTGGGGAATGGGGAATTGGCTGGATTCTTGGAGGACAGATGGATTGAGGGTTGTGAAAAGCTTTTGGAGAAGTGTATGGGTCAGCTGCCTATGGAGGAGAAAGGAGTTAAGGTGAGAGAGATTATTAATGTGAAGGGTGAATGGGATATGGTGAGAATTGAGAGATAGGTGAATGAAGAGGGTAGGGAGTACTTACTGTTTGTGCTTCCTCCAAAGTCGGAATTGTTGGGATCTGTACACACAACGGAAGGAATTCATGCATTAAATTTTTATGAATCTCATTAAGAGGATCTATCAACAGCGTTTAAATCGGGTTAGTTAAGAAAAACCATACCTATTCGAACTGGTATGCATGCCTTGAGAACTCGTGGGCTAACACCTTCTTGCTCGATCAATCTTGAGGAGCCGAATCTACAAATCCACTCCCTCTACCGGTATCCACACCGAACAGCTCTTCAACACATACGGCAGCGTGCTAGGGACTTCTTATTTTTGTGTCTCACGTTTTTCTCTCTAGGATTTCTTTCGTGGCTTGTTGGTTTGTTCTCTTAAACGATTAGATCAATATCTTTTATAGATTTTCTAAAACCCTAATTGGGCCGTATTAAAATATTCAAGATTAATCTAAATCAATCTTGAAATTCGAATTTGGATATTAATTAAATCATCCAATGAGATCTAATCTAATCTATTCAATTAATCCAAAGCAAAAGCCTGCCTAAAATATGAGATATGATATCTGTCTATTTAATTAAATCTGAGATACTATATCTCAATTTAAATTAAATCAGATATATGATTTCTCTATTTATTTTAGTTATTTACTTTATCAAATAAATTAAATACTATATAATAATATCATTATCTATATAAATAATATTATTATTAATTTCGAATTTAATATACACACACATCCTAGATTAAATGATGTATTCATTAAATCTTAGACATATCTAAGATTCAATGAATCTAGACACTATTGCTCGTGTTGGGCTATTCTTGTGTGCGACCCTGCAGGTCCACATGAGATTGACAGCGGGCCAATACTGTACTAGCCCACAAGTCGCAAGCGGCCTCTAGCAAGACATTGCGACTACTCAATTCATATCGAGGTTGTTGATATGACACAACCTATCATACAACCATGTCACGTCCCTTTTGTCACGTGATAATTTGGTCAAGGATAAGGCATGGATAATGTCAACCTCCTGTTCTTGACCATTACTTTATCGATTCTTGAGTAGTCTAATAACTGAAATGGAAACTCATTTCCATCGTAGTATGACCATACATTTCTCAGACTCACTCATCGAGGGGCCTAGTATTATCTCTCTACAAATGTGAGGGACAAATTCCATCTTGACCGTTCACATTCCTCTGCATGAAAACCACTGATCCCGATCAAAGTCTTTATCATCACCCGGTCAAAGGCGACTTTTGACTAGGTCAAAGATCAGTGACTCTCATGTAGGAATCCATGATGATCTCAAGTCATAGGGCGTTATAACGCGGTTATACATGAGATAAGCTTATGACATAATCCACGCAACTTTCTCATAGTGGGTCGGTCCAGCACCTTGTACTCTTACAAGTGCCTATGACTTTGATTCGTATCTCCATACGTCATCAAAGTCACACTGGTATTATTTCATCTTCGCTCCCGTGTAGATGACTGACTAGAAACATTTAGGATAATTTATAAGATATATCCAATGATACAGTTATCACTATAAATATGCAAATGATATGATAACTAAACGGAGAAATACTTTAAATAACAAACGCTTAAAGTACAATGACTTGTCCCTAGGACATAATTTCCAACAGGAATATGGAGTTGATATTGTTCGATGGGGAAGGGGTCAAAAAATTAAGTATGAGGTGACTAAAATGTACCATTTGCTGAGGAATGAAGCAGAGTCTGGAAGACATGAGTGGACTGGCTTGTGGTGGTGGAAGGGGCCAAAGAGAGTTTAGATTTTTCTTTGGCTGGCTATGCACAACAGGCCGTTGCTAACGAGGGAGAGGAAAAGCAGGATCTTGGGGGGCGTTTCGGATTGCTATTGCTGCAATCTGTCTGAAAAGTTTAATGCACGTATTGTGTGACTGTGACACTTCCTGGTCACTGTGGCAGGACCTTAATTTTTGTATTGCTGGCTCGGGTTTTATGTGTTTGCAGGGAAGAGACTGGCTGCGTTGGAACCTGGCGCATGAAAATGAGGAATGGAGGCTTGTGTTTGGTATCACCTGCTGGCTATTGTGGAGCTGGCGAAACCGTTGTTGCTTTTCAGGAGGGTTATGTCATGCCAGAGAATAGAGCAAGAGTAATGTACTGGTATGCAAGGGAAATTAAAGAAGCTCGGTCTAAGTTCGGTGTGAATAGAAGAATGAAGAAAGAGGTAGCTGTCAAATGGATAACTCCTAATGATGGTTGGGTAAAAATAAATGTAGATGGAGTATCAAAGGGTGAAAGGAAGTCTGTTGGATGTGGTGGACTAATCAAGGGCTCCATGGGTGAGTGCATATGCGGTTTTGCCCGTAAGCTAGGGGTTTGTTCTGCAATCAGGGTGGAAATGTGGGCTATTTTATATGGTCTAGAGTTACCTATGCAATTTCATTTTGAGCTGATTGTTGTGGAATCTGATTCATTAGAGGTTACTCGAACATCATTGAGTTTTGATGTAGAACCTAAGTCTAGTTTGTTGTATCAGATTAGCACACTATTGTAAAAAGGTTCACAAATGTTGTTTTTGTGCATATTTTTAGGGAGGGAAATAGCTGTGCAGATATTCTTGCAAATTATAGCCTGAAACAGGAGGAGTTTAGTGTTGTTTTTGTTAAGCCTCCTCAGTTTGTAAATCCTGTTTAGTAAGGGACTATATAGGTGTTACTTACCCAAGGTTTGTCTTTGATACAGAAATAAAATTGGGCTAAGGCCCCGTATTACTTAAAAAAAAAAAAAAAAAAGAGTTCCAGGCGCCGCTTGTAATTTTTTGTCTTATGATGGTTATTCAATTTCTTTTTTGCTTTTACCAAAAAAAATATATTCTTTTTTGCCAACAGAATTTATTAATTAACTCTATTAGCTAGGTGAATCAAGTAAAAGAGAAAATATCTATTATTATTTAATTACATAATTTAACGGTAACTTTTTTTTTTTTTTTTGATCAGAATTTAACGGTAACTTCAAAAGCACTTTTCATCATATTTTATTTTGCACATAAAGGATTTAGCCATATCTTTTTAAATATGTCAGTGAATATTTAGTTACCAACACAAAATCAAATCACAGAGCGGAATCTATTTATGTTACATATTCTTCTTTGTACTTATTATAAGGCACCAATTAGATGCAATCTTTTATCCCAAACATAAGGCATTAACCACCTCATTAATTATTTTTGAGGCTCAAAGTTAAAAAAAAAAATTAAATCACGTCATTTAAAGAGGGGCAAGTTGAAAAGAGTTTTATTAATTTATGACAAATTTAATAAGGGTTAAGGTGCAAAAATACACATGTACTTTTGTCGGAGGAGCGCCCAGTAGCAAATGTTTTTTTTAGGTGCAAAAGTGACTATATGGTTACAAAAGTGGAGCAAAAGTACACATTGACCGTTAGTTTGACCAAAAACATTAACATGGATGCTGACTCAGCAAATTTTTATCCTAGTTGGCAATGAAAGAAGAAAGAAGAAATTAAAAAAAAAAAAAATCCACACCTTCTTCTCATCCGTCCTTTCTTCCTTCCATCCTTCAAAACTTCACCTTCTCCATTCACCACCATCGTCCTTCCTTCCTTCCTTCCTTCAAAACTTCACCTTCTCCATTCACCACCATCGTCCTTCCTTCCTTCGAAACTTCACCTTCTCCATTCACCACCATCGTCCTTCCTTCCTCTACCTCGATCCTTGATTCAATTTAATTGTGAAAAAAAGACTAAAAATACACTATGGCTTCCAATTATTTGTCCAGAAATCTCAGCCCCTGCAAAAGGCATCATCATTCAATTCACTCAATTCATAAATTCCTAAAACTCAAAAGGTACAATGAACTGAAAAATTATAGAACTCAGATGTTGACAATGCAGCTGAAGAAATTTAAACAGTACATGACGCTGAAACTAACACAGGGACACATTGTACTCGTGAAAGCAATATAATTCACACCAAAGATTCCTTCAAGAAACTAATAATACAAAAAAAAAAAGGCATAAGCCCCCAACGAACAGATAAGCAGAAACCCTAGGAACGGGAAGAAGGTTTAGGAGTCTTGCACTTTCCCATCGCGGCAGCTCCTTAAATTGCAAGTTTTTGTCAGACAATACTACGGAATTGAATCCTTAACTGAGAACCAGAAAGCTGCAGAAGTATGAAATCGATGGAGTGAAATCGAATCGAGGATGGAGAGGGGAACAACAACTCTAGGGTCAACTTGAATAGTGAACAATCCATTAAAACTCAGATTGAGATTGGGGGGCGATCCAGATCGAGGAGGGGGTGGATCCAGATCCAGATGGTGGGGGGGTTCAGATCGAGATTGGGGGGGTTGGCGGTCCAGATCGAGATGGGGGGCGGCGGTCCAGATCGTGGAGGTGGGGGGACTCTCTATATCTATTCTCAGCCCGCCTCTCGGGTCTATCTCTGGGGAAGAAGAAGGTCAAAATCTGACCTAAAGTCATTTTGACTAGGGATTGAAATAAAACTTTTAAAAGTTCATGGAGGGACTAACTTGAAATTATCTGAAATCATGCGGGCTGAACTGTAATTCATAACAACCCAGAAACCATCAACATCCACGTCATCATTTTCAGTACAAAAAAAGTCAACTAACGGTCAATGTGTACTTTTGCTCCACTTTTGTAACCACATAGTCACTTTTGCACCTAAAAAAAACATTTGCTACTAGGCGTTCCTCCGACAAAAGTACATGTGTATTTTTGCACCTTAACCCATTTAATAACTTATCTGTCATTTCTTAGCATGTGAAAAATTGGAAGTTCCCTATAATAAAAACTAGAAGAAGTAATAGAAAATTGAGGTTATATCGCTATATAACTGTACGTTTAGGGTTACATCTATTGATATGTGATTGTACATAGGCTATATATATAAGATGTGGGATTGAGGGAGGAGTCGAGTCCATTTATAACACACAATCTTTCCTTTAAAAGTTTCTCTCGTAAGAGTTCTCTCTTCTCTTCCTCTTTGGTATTATGTAACCTCCACTTTCATGTGGGTACTTCAGCGAGTCAATCGGATTCCAGGTACACCTGAAATTATTATAGAATACATAACGCGCACACACATATAAAATCAATAATAATTAACTTGACATTTCTCTCTGATTTGGGTTCTCTGATATTCCTCTTTTTTCTTTTTCTTCTTAGAATCCTATATCCACCGTCAGATTAAAAAAAATGGATGTTTAGATTCAATATTTTATAAAACTATTATTTTAAACATAAATAAATAAAGGATTAAGGTGCAAATTTACCTTGAAAGTTTTTTGTGATGAGCAATATTGCCTTAGAATTCTTTTCAGGTTCAATGTCACTCCGAAAGTTTTTAAATGTAGCAATGTTGCCCCATAGCGTTAAAAAATTGACGTTGCATTACTACAGAATTGCCGAAATATGACAATTATTATTGGTCATAAATTATAGTTCCGAACCGTCACATACACGAGCGCTATATATGCTTAGCTAGGGTAGAGCAATTGGGAGGGGGAATTGGGCAGCCCAAGACCAAACCTATAGCCCGCCTGTTGAACTTTAAATAGGTATGGACTAGCTCATACCCATACCTCAATCTATTTAAACATTTGTAAATGGGCTAGCACATAAATGAGCGGGCTAACCGGGTTTTGGGTAACTCATTTACATTTGACCTGTTTATTTTTTTTGAAAAAAAAATATACATAAACATTAAACATCAATCCAAATTCATCATTTTAAATTCTGAAATTTGAATCTTCAAAGTTCAATAATCACAATTCGCACAGAACAACATAAACTTAGACAAGTACCGTCATAATATAAATTTATTCAGGATAGGGAGTCAAGGAATACCTTTACCTTATGCCAGAATGTGGAATGAGATGGATAATTAATAAAAAAAATACTAAATGGGCGGGTACGGGCAGCCCGTAGGTATACCCATAGCCCGCCCATTTAAGTCTTAAATAGGTGGGTTCTAACACACCTCGTTATAGGTCTTTTTGGGCAGTCTCAAAATGACCCAATTACATTAAGTTGCAAGGGGCTAATGGGTTATAGGTTCCATACTCAGCCCTATACTTAACACAAGATACATAACGGTTCCGAACCGTAATATATCGAGAGTATATAGAATGGTTAGTTGTTAATAACCGTAAGGTATTGGCTTTGTTTTGTTATTATATATAGTCATTTTCATTATTTGTTTTTATTTATTTTTATTGTTAATATTTATTATATAAAACACAATGTAATCATTGATAATAACAAGATAATAATATTACATAAAAAATTTATTTATAGTGTTCAAAATCCAATAATTTATGAAAAAAATCGATACATTATAGATAAACGTGATACAATTTAAAAGAAATTAATTACTTAAACACTCTAGAACATTTATCTTATAATTTTTTGAATTCTAAGAAAAAATCTATTAAAAAAATTCTACCAGAAGATTCTCCAATGCCTTTATTATAAATTGTTGATCATATTTATACTTGTTTCAGTAATCACTAAAGGATAATATAAATATGAAAATCATAATATATGTAGTGAAAATTAGAACGTGAGATGAATGTTCAAGTAGATCGTGATTCAATAAGCTGCTAAAAATTAGGAAAAAAATTATGTTGATTTTAGTCTATAAAATCTTTTTTTGGTTGCCCTCCATCCGGTATCCAAAGCTTTACCCTGACTAATCTGAATCAGACCCGTATCACGCATTTGGTTATGGTGGGAGAGTCTTCCAACGGGGTTTTTTTTTTTTTTTGCATTATATATTAGTTTAATCAAAATTGATTTCATAGCAATAAAACAATAAAAAAAATGGCATTTTACTTCATTGTTTTTTCGCGTTTTCTACTTTTCTCTGTTTTTATCTTCAGACCAACCGCCATCATCAGAAATTAGATGTTGCTTGTTGTCTATGATTCTTCTTCTAGGATAATCCAACAACTTTCAGCCTCAACTAATGAGCTCTTGTTATTTAAAAAATTAAATGAAACTAAAAATGTATATTGAAAAAATTGAAAGCTCACTCGAAGAAGAATCATGAGGGGAAGGAGATGCAAAGTGAAGATCCATGTTAATGGTGGAGGACAAAACCCGTTGTGGCAGAGAAAAACCCATGGAAAGAAGAGTATGAGACCTACTAGAGAAGCTCAAAGCATTTAAGAAGGATTTGGAACAGTTGCGTCAAATAAATTTTGTTCAGAATCTCGCGTCCTTCAAATTGATATTTTTTCAGAATCCCACATTTTTATATTAAAAAATACTTAACTGTTCTTTATGAAGAACCATAATGTATTGTCTATAATATTAATTAATATATCAATAAAGAATATATTAATATATTGTTAGATTACTTAACGATTCTTTTTGAAGAATTATAATGTGTTGTAAATTTTTTTTATATTACAAGATACTTAACAGTTCTTTATAAAAAAACCTTAATATATTGTCAAATAATTTTTTTTAGAATCTCACCTTTTTATATTAAATAGGGTTAAGTATCTTTTTCCCCCCCAAAAGTTTTAGCTTAGGAGCAGTAGGTATCTAGAAATTTTTTAAGAGCAATTTTTCCCCCAAACTTAACTGATTTGCACATGTGGCACCCAATACTTGCCACCTCAACCTCATCAATCAAAATAGGGTTAAGTATCATTTTTGCCTTGGAAGTTTTCACTGAGGAGCAATGAGTATTTAGAAGTTTTTTTGGAGCAATTTTGTCAAAGAAGTTTACAAAACGTAATAATTTTGCCTTTCCGATAATTTTGTCTTACTAAACCAATTTTCAGGATAATTCATATCTTGTTTTGCGTTTCATTTGCTTAGATCATAAGTAATGCTTCATATGGGTTTTGCAATAGACCTTTCAATCCCTTTAACCAGTTCGGCTTCACAAATTCCAGCCGCCTTGAGCTCAACGTCTCAAGAATCTCCCTCTCCGACTCCAAGCTCGACCTTTCCAAGATTGACTTCTTCCACTGAACCCTTGATTCCTGGATCTGCATCATTCAACAACTCAAAGAAGACAAGATTTCCTGTGTTCTTTAGTCTGATCTTGTTGAGTTTGTTTATACCTTCAATTCCCTCAACACCGATTGATGATTCCATCAATAAAGGAAGAAGTCAACCTTAGAAAGGTCGAGCTTGGAGTTGGAGAAGGAGATCCTTGAGACGTTGAGCTCAAAGCGTCTAGAATTTGTGAAGCCGAACAAGTCAAAGGGACTGAAAGGTTTTTTGCAAAACCCAGATGAAGCATCACTTGTGATCTAAGCAAATGAAACGCAAAATGAGATATGAATTGTCCCGAAAATTGGTTCAGTAAGACAAAATTAATGGAGGGGCAAAATTACTCCTAAAAAAAGTTTTGGATACCCATCGCTTCTCAGCGAAAACGTCTAGAGAAAGATACTTAACCCTATTATGATTGATGAGGTGGCAAGCATTGGGTGTCACATGTACAAATCTGTTAAACTTAATGGTCAAAATTAACAGAGGGGTAAAATTGCTACGTTTTGTAAACTTCCGAGGCAAAATTGCTCCTAAAAAAAGACTTTTGGATACTCATTTTTCCTCAGCGAAAACTTTTGGGGCAAAAATGATACTTAACCCTATTAAATAATACTTAACGGTTTATTTGTGAGGAACTAAAATGTATTTTAATATAAATTTTTTAATAGAATCCCGCCTCTTTATATTTGACATTTTATAGTAAGCAAATTAGTCATTTTTATGTCAGCCGGAATATTCAAATTCCTCCAGTTCTGTCGTTTTGACAGATGATAATTCACACGATTGTCTACTTACGCCAAGTAAAAATAATGAATATCGAACAATTCATGGAAAAAAATTATTGCTTGGCTCCATTATTTGTTATTTATTTTAATTCCTTTTACGCCATTTCTTAACTAATGTTACTCCCTCCCATCTTAAATATGATATTTAATATATTTTATTTCTCAAATTTATAATTTTTTAAGAGAAGATTTATTATTGGATCTCTATATATAGTTTTACCTCAACTATAATACAATTTTTAAACTATAATTTAACTTGATCCAGTCTACTCCTTATAGTTTTGACTTATTACAACTCAATACATATAGTTTAGTTCATAGATTAAAAGAACTTTAGTCCTCATAATTGTATTTTTTTTTTTTAAAAAAAAAATTAGGAACTAACATTTTAAATTAAAACTATAAAGATGAATTTGCTCAAAGTTAAAGCTAAGGGATAGAGTTGAACTAGGTTAAAGTTGAAAGAATAAGTTGTAACCAAATCAAAACTATATTGACTTAATAATTATTTGTTTTTCTTAAACTATCTGTATTACACATGTTAAGATAGAGAGTCATTTTTCATCAAAACAATAATTTTTATGAAAATCATTAAATTGGATACTTTAAAGAATCCAACCCATATTTTAACAAAAGCTAAAGTATACTTTTAATTATTTAAGTTTGTATATGGATTCATTTAGTCTTATAACTTTTTAAATTGTACTTTTAGTCATATAATATTAGCACAATTAATGTAATTAATGAAAAAAAATGCTAACTCAGCAAATTTAAGTGATAACTATAAAGTTGACAAATCATGCTTAAATTTTTAATTTCTTAATATAATATTTTAGTTTTTAAAACTAAAATAAATTAAATCTTCAAGCATATTAGGAAAAATTTAAAATTTATATGTCACCATTTAATTATATATTCATTATTTAACCTTGTCCAAATCAACATTTTTTATTAATAATATTCAAATTTTAAAATTGTAAGACTAAAAATATATTTTATAAAATTAAGGGACCAAAATAAAGCTTCATGTAAACTTAAATGATTTAAAATATATTTTAGCCTTTTACACATAACTAACTTAATTTTTTTTTTTAAAATATTTATAGTTATATAGTTTCAAGATTTAGAAACACAGGGAGAATTCCTAACAATAGTGGAAACTATATATATATATATATATATATATATATATATATATATATGGGGTTTAAACTTCTCATGTTGCATGAGAAGAAAAAGATTTCTACACACACATAAAATAGTGGGACCCACATATATATATAATGCTAACTATATCTATATGTGGGTCCCACCATTTCATGTGTGTATGACATGAGAATACACTTCTCCTACAACATGAGAAGTGTTTTTCCCTATATATATATATATATATATATATAACTTTAAATTAATAATTTAAAATAAAAAGGAAAGGCTGAATTTTCTTATTTTATAAGAATACTTCCATAATCCATATTGTTGTTATGTAAGAATAAAACAAAATCAAACGTCAATTTTAGAGGCACGTTTGAATAACTTGTTCCAGAATAATTGTAATAAGGGGTTTTTTACGGAAGAAGACAAGACATTTAGGAAGCCGTATGGGAAAGAGACCTCTAGAACGACATCATCCACCAAACCCGGTCCATCCTTGGGGCCACCCGTGCCCGAAAACGATCCGAGACCCGAAATCCCAACCAGTCACGGCTCAATGTTAGATAGACTACTCTCAGCCACGAATTTAGATATGCGTCCTTCCTACGTGTCAACTACGTGGCTCACAAAATCCCACAAACGACCCACTTGACGTCTCGTGCGATGGACCCCACGCCCCCTCTCCCTCTCTCGCCCATCCTCTGGCTCTATGTTACTGTTTTACCATGTGAACCTTGAAGAGGAAGAGGAAGAGGCAAAAGAAGAAGAAGTATGAACTGAAAGAGCTTTGCTTCTTCTTCTCTCTCTCGTTGCATGCGATTCTGTTTTTCCTTTCTGCCATTTCTCTGAATTTTTTGTTCTCTTGGCCCGATTGGATGGAAGAGTTGGGCTACTTTTCTCTGTGATTTTTCTGTGGAATCCGGCGATGAGTGAACTAACTCACTTGATTGTGTTTGATTCTGGTTTTCGATTTGAAGATTTCTGCGTTGAATATATAAGAAATGTTTGATTGGAACGACGAAGAGGTGAGTCAATTTTTCTTTTGGTGATTTATTTTTAGTTCTGTTCTAAGTTGATTGTTTGTTAACTTTATTTATAGTAATCATGGGAAACTGAGGCGAATTCGTTACTTGGTTTGCTGTGTTCCCCCCATACTGTTTTAGTGTCTTTCTATTTTTTGGTTGGTAAAATGGTTTTAGATGTGGCATTCTTCTGTATGGTTTAAGGACCTTTTGAATCTTTTCTTTAATGTGAAATATCTCATACACATTATGGGAGATGTGAGAAACGTCGGCTCTGTCATTGGTGTATCTTTGAGGCCTAACTCCGAACAAGGAGCGAAGAAGAGATGAACTTCGATCTCTTTTCATTAGTTCAGATGTTAGTTTGCTGAATTATTTAGGCATATTGAATGATGACAAAAGATTTAAATGAACTGGAGGAAGGTTTTTTATATATGAGAAATCATAATGGTTGTGTGGTCACAATAAGTTAGGATAATATTAGAAAGAGTATGTTAGTTGCAGAATAACATGAATTCACTGGTTTACTAAACACGCTGCTGCTACTCTTCGGTTTACAGCAGTCCTGAACTTGTTTTAGAATATGCCAATGCGAGTCATTGGTGAGTATAAAAGAGTTTTTTCCCCTAAAAAATAAAATTAATCAGCCATACAGTTGTAGAGGGGATTGGGAATTGGGTATTACTCCCTCCGATCCTTAATATAAAACTTACTTACCTAATTTGATTATATCAAAGAAGTTAGTTAAGGTAACTAATATGATATTTTTTTTTCAAAACACCCTAATATCTTCCTTAATTCTCTCCATCTATTTTTTACTTGATTATAATTGAGGGAGTATCGATAAGGGTAAATTGGAAAAATATTAACAAATATGGGAAGTAGGTCTTATATTTAGGAGCAAGATCAACTCCACAATTAGGTACTATATAAGGACTGGAGGGAGTAACTAGTTTATGAGAGAAGATATGACATGTACCTTGACCTCAATATGGAGTGGTACAGAGTTGAGGACAAGGCTAGCGGTAATTAAGTATTGCTACAGCCTATAACCAGAAGCCTCAGATTGAAGTATTAGCTGAACCTGGTTTAAGGGAGATGGACCAACGTTATAATTTGTAGGGCCTTATTCCTGGAAGGGATCAGAAAATTACAACTGCATGGGATTGTGTGGATACCTTCTGGGAGGGTGAGTTTTCTCTGATTCACTATCTTCTGTGGTCTCTTATTTTACAAAAGAGGTATGGGTGAATAGTGGAGTGAGATATTGCATCAGTGCTATCCAGATGATTTGATTTCTTCCCATAATGATGCTTTTATTTTTGGTTCTTATTAACCAATATTTAGAGAAGTGGACTGAAAAAGATTAATATAGGAAATCACTGAAACACTCATTTTATTTAATTTTTCACTCGAATGATGATTTTGTTGTTTTTCCCTCCGAGTTCCTTCAGCTTTTCCTTCTGTTCTCAACTTGAAACCAGATTGATGGAATCACATAATTCTCTTGGTCTTCTGTCTATTATAGTCAATTTGGAAATAAAAAGCCTTGTGATATTGGACATAGTCTCGGTTGAAATTGCTGCTGTTATACTGAGTAGCTTTTTGGGTAGCTTTTTAGTGCCTTTTTTTTTATCCTGCAATCTCTTTTTAGTTCTTGTTACTATAACTTATCACTATATTTGTGGATAATTTTGCCACTTGTGGCTAGCGTGCTTCACCTTTTATATATTACCCTTTCATTATACATTGATTTGGATCTTCTCTTATTCCTTAAGGGTGAAAATCAGGGTTTATTATTCATGATGACGGAGTGTGTCATAGATATTTCAATTCTGAAGTTTAAGATGTTAATTGATGGTTGTTGAATATTATGATTTTAATATCTAGTATACCTCTTCACACATAAGTCCTGTTATATATTTGATAACATAGACCTATTATATCTTTCGTGGGAACTTTATCTTAAATAAGGAAAAAAAATGAAACAATGGGTACAAAGAAGTAGCTTTGAAGATAGGAGTTTGAAAATAGTTGAAAATAATAAAAGATATGCTGCAGGCACTGTAGATTATAAATTTAATAAAAGAAAAGGTGCTATGATAGGAAAATTCAAGTGTTTGGACAAGCATTCATTTTTGAATCATTTTGTATTTTATTGTTATATTAAAAAGGGATAAGGGTCTTATTTTCCAGGAAGTTTTGGCTGAGGAGCAATGGGTGGATGGAAGTTTTTTTTTGAAGCAAAATTGCCACGGAAGTTAACAAAACGTAGTAATTTTGCCCCTCCATTAATTTTGACCGTTAAGTTTAACTGAGTGCATACGTGGCATGCCACCTCATCAATCAAATAAGAGTTAAGTATCATTTTTGCCCCGAAAGTTTTCGTTGAGGAGCAATTTTGCCCCGGAAGTTTACAGAACGTAGCAATTTTGCCCTTCTGTCCCCCAATATTAAATTTGACTATTAAATCAGTCAAAGGACACACGTCATGCCTTGAAAAGGTCGAACTTGGAGTCAGAGAGGGAAATCCTTGAGACGTTGAGCTCAAGGTGGCCAAAATTTGTGAAGCCGAAATGGTCAAAGGGACTGAAAGGTCTGTCGCAAAACCCAGAGGAAGCATCACTTATGATCTAAGCAAGTGAAACACAAAACAAGAAATGAATTATCCCAAAAATTAGTTCAGTAAGACAAATCAATAGTGATAGTATTTACCTTTGTATAGATTGATCTAGGCCACTTACCCTGTGTTACAAGATAAATCTATACTGCTCCTAAAAATTCCAACGATTTTAAGGAGCAGTATAGATTTAGTTTTAGGAGCAGTATAAATCTATACCTCCCTTAAAATCATTGGAATTTTTAGGAGTAGTATAAATCTATACCCTCCCTTAAAATCGTTGGAATTTTTAGGAGCAGTACAAATCTATACCCTCCCTTAAAATCGTTGTAAGTTTTAGGAGCAGTATAAATCTATACCCTCCCTTAAAATTGCTGGAATTTTTAGGTGTAGTATAGATTTAGTTTTAGGAGAAGTATAAATCTATACCCTCCCTTAAAATTGCTAGAATTTTTAGGAGCAGTATAAATTTACCTTGTGGGACAGGGTGTGTGGCCTAGATCAATTTATACAAAAATAAATACTATAACTATTGATTTGTCTTACTAAACCAATTTTTGAGACAATTCATTTCTTGTTTTGCGTTTCAATTGCTTAGATCATAAGTGATGCTTCCTCTGGGTTTTGTGACAGACCTTTCAGTCCCTTTGACCGACTTCACAAATTCCAGCCGCTTTGAGCTCAACGTCTCAAGGATCTCCCTCTATGACTCCAAGTTCGACCTTTTCAAGGCATTACGTGTGTTCTTTGACTGATTTAATAGTCAAATTTAATATTAGGGGATAGAAGGGCAAAATTGCTACGTTTTGTTAACTTCTGGGGCAAAATTGCTCATCAGCGAAAACCTCCGGGGCAAAAATGATACTTAACTCTATTTGATTGATGAGGTGGCATGCCACATGGAACATCAGTTAAACTTAACGGTCAAAATTAACAGAGGGGCAAAATTGCTACGTTTTGTTAACTTCCGTGGCAATTTTGCTCCAAAAAAAACTTTCATCCACCCAGTGCTCTTCAGCCAAAACTTCTGGGGCAAATAAGACTCTTTTTCCTATTAAAAAAGGCAAAAGTACACATTTCATCCTCTAACTTTATACAAAGTTTTAAAAAGGTTTTTTCAACTTTGAAAATTTCAATGTCAGTATCTTTTATTAATGGCGTTAAAGTTAAAGGGCTAAAAAGACACTTTATAAAGTTAAGGGGTCAAATGGAACCTTGCATGAAGTTAAAGGAGTAAATGGATACTTCTATGTATCTATTAAAAATGTTTGAATTTGGTACATTGCCTCCTTGATTCAAACTGCAGTCTTGGTCAACCTTCTATGATTCATTTAAGTCTTTTTTATTTCATCTTTCACTCTATGTTTTTCCTTTTCTGAAGAGTTGACTGTTTAAGCTTTTATTTTTTTTTTTTCTTGTTTTGCTATCATGGATAAGGAAGCTATATTGCCTTGATTCCTATTTATGTATAAACCCTAAAAGGAAAAAAGAAATAAATTATCCAGGGAAATAGTATTTATCTCATCTTTTTAACATGGTATTGGAGTGTCACTGGCCTGATTTTTTTAGTACGGCTAGAGCTCCCACTGAAAAGGAAACCCAAACCTCTCAGACCTTCTCTGTCGGTACCCATGGAACACCAATCACATACTAAACAGATAAGGTCACAGTTATCTATTATAGAACCAATCTGTGGTGATGTTTGATTGAAGGAAGGAAAGAGAAATTACTTGAGTGGAGAGGCTGATAAGCCAATTCACAGTGATGCGAAAAGTAAACTTGAAAAGGTGAATGCTAATTTTGAGCAAAGAGATAGGAGAGAATTATATGCTTTTCAGGGCTGCGCATGAAATGCAACTGAGATGTAACTCATGAAGCCTGTTCTGCTCGTGATAGTGTAGTTGAGACATTTGAGATAGAATGTTCAATTCATGAGCTTATACAGGGAAATACCCTGTCAATAAAAATCTTGTGAAGAATGGGAATTTATAAATTTCTGAAGGATCCCAACCCATTACTGCGCCTAAAACATGTATTAGGAAATAAAAAGGTGATGCAGGGGGCAGAAAAATTAATTTTTGCAATGTGTAAAAATGCTAATGCGACTGGATTTCAAAGTTTTTTTCTTTTTCTTGTTGACTATTTTCCTTATTTATATTACTTGTTTACAGCTAGTCAACATAATATGGGGTGATGCTACTGAGAGTGATGATCATATTGTGCCTTTCCCAGAGGCAAGTGGGGATCTTTGCAACAGGAAAGAATGGAATCAGGAAGCTGCTGGAGTTACACTTGCTGAACAGAAGAAACCAGAGGCTAAAATTGATTTTCAGGGCAAAAAGATAGGAAGCAGTTCAAATATTGATAACAGAGACGATCTATCTCCCTCAGGATATGGCAAAAGCTCATGGCCTGACTTATCTTTATATATTCCAGCTAAAACTGATCAGGGCGCTCTGGGAACTGAAGTGTCTAAAAGTTTGATTGAAATAAGCAAGAACAGCGCATCAAAAGGTAGTAGTAAATTTCTTAATTACTTGAATTATGATCAAACACTGAATAGCATGTGTTTCTGTGCATGTGTATGTACTTTAGACATTTTTCTGCCCGTGTTTTATGTGCACCGAGTGTTTTTATCTTTCTACAAAAACTAAAAGTCACATGCATTGTGCAATTTTGGCTATTGCTAATTTCATGCATATTTGACAGAAGAGGCTGCTCAACCAGATAAGGATGTTGAATTTTTCCAGAATGAACACCAAGGGAAAGAACAAGGAGATTTAATTGACTATGGCTGGGCTAATATAGGAAGTTTTGATGACATTGATCGCATTTTCAGGTAAAGTGGGAAATCTATATCATGAAATATTTGATATATTCATAGTTATGATGTCTTTACACTAGAGATTCCATAAACATCTTTATGATTGTTCTCACACATCACTATACTTTACAAACATGGTTATAGAAGTTGACTAAGAAAAGCAAAGGACAAAATTTATCTCTCTCATCGCACTTTGAGATATGAAAAAAGCAATGCTACTTAAACAACTATTGCAAATTTGCAAGCACAAGGATACTATGGTCAGAAAGCTCATTTGTGGATGCATCAATGGGAAGTAACACTATTTGAATTTTTTGAGGAGGCCTTTAGTAACAAAGTACTTTTTGAAAACAACCTGACTCATCAAAACATGAATGAAACTCATTTGTTGGTTCTTTATTTTAATTTTAGAATTTATTGTGTAGTACTGTTATGCTTCCTTGGAATTCAATAGATAGTCCTTGTAATTGGACTGAACCCAAGTTTGTTATTGACAGTGTATATCTTTTGAAACACATATTATATTAATTGTTATGCAATTTATTGTATTGCATAATGGCATTAGTCTGACTCATTATTCTCACAAGTGACGGTTTTGCAGCAATGATGACCCTATTTTTAGCCATGTAAGTATTGATAATGGTGTTAAGCTGTGGTCTTCAAAAGATGAGAGTAACAACCCTGCACCCATATCCTTGGGCACAAAACCAGCAAGTGGTTTAAGGAACAGATTTGAGCCTTCAGAAATTAAGTCAGAATCTGTTCAATGTGATGGTGATCAGTCATATTATGACAAAATCGTTGGTCCTGTATCCCAAGATACACAAAATGCACCTGAAATTGCTGTTGATGTGGGATATGTTGGGACTAGAAGCAAGCTTACTGTAAAGGAGCAGCTGGTATGTCCGGTAAACTGGTAGCATGCTAAACCAATGTACCATCCAGTTTTAATTTAACTTGTGTAGTGGAGTAAAGAAAAATTCTCATTTCATTTTCTTCCCACAGGCAAGCCATGAGATATGGACGAAGAAAGACCCTTTCGTCCACCCCAACCTGGCGTCCAAGAGACCAGGAACTCTCTCTCACAAAACCACAATCTGCCTGCCTAGCAGAAAACCTCCAAACCCCCTTAACAAATCTCTATAATCCCACTAACCCGCTCTCATCCAGCTCACCCTACTTGGGGCCCAACTGGCTCTCTCAGCACCCAACTCTCTTTCTCCTCCCTCTGGCCAGCCCTTTTTAAATGGTGTTGTTCTTGTATTAAATTGTACCTTTTATGTTCTACATGTTTTCCCTTAGAACTTCACTTTTGTTTACGTTGTGTATGTTTGTGTATCCATGGTTTTTCTATGATTTGCATGGATACTTTAGACAACCATTTGATAATTATGTGTTATTGATTTGGTCAAAATATTCATATCCATCTTGTTCCCAATCATAGCGACTAAGTTCTATCTTTTTATCATTTTGTGTTTGTGTGTGGTGTGTGTGTGTAAATGCAGGCTTTTGAGCAGAAGAATCTGTTGAAAGCCCAGAAAAAATCACAGAGGGAACAAGGGGAAAATGTATTGCAGAATTATGGAAGTTGGTCTCCATCAACAAGTTCATTGAGACGATTTGAGAATCAACTAGCACCTTCTGCCACACAATCTTCTCCCTCTCCAATTTTAGGGCAACAGCAGCTTCCAGGAGCTGAGACATTATACCAGAACATCATGAATACATACACGGCATCTCCTGTCAATGAAAACCTTGCAAATACATATCCTGCAATGCCATTACTCTCACAGGCCCAATCAGAAGATCTTAGGCATCAACCTCTACTTTCTGGCTACAAAGTGTCTCCTGATATGGTGAATCCTGCTGACTCAGTCAAGCCTCTGACCATGACTCCTCAGGAAAAAATTGAAAAGTTAAGGAGACGGCAGCAATTGCAGGCAATGCTTGCTATTCAGAAACAACAACAACAACAATTAAGCCATCAAGTTCTTAGCAGCAATAAAACCAACGCTCAGAAAAGTCCCTTAGAAATGCAAAGTCATTCCTTTGATGGGACTGATTCTCGAATTGAGGATCTGATCAGTCTTCCTGCGCCTGAGCATCCTCAGGAACAAGATGATTCTAATATAATTTCTGTGCCAGTTGATGATTATTTTGATGAAGACGCAATACTATACAGGCTTCAGGATATCATATCAAAGGTATGGTTGAGTTGTTAGTGGTGTATGTTTTGTAATATATTAATCTCCCTGTTTACTAATTTGGACATGGCTACAATCCCGAGGAAAACTTTTTGTGCAGTTAGACATCAAAATAAGGCTCTGCATCAGAGATAGCTTGTTCCGGTTGGCACAAAGTGCAATGCAAAGGCATTATGCTAGTGATACAAGCAGTACAAACAAAAGTAGCAAAGAAGAACTTGAAGTTGTTGCAAGAGAGGAAAGCAATTTCTCGAACAGGTTTGTAAGCTACCAAGGTTCAGCATTAGTGACTGCTATAACTAGCTGATTTTTTTTGGAGCTAGAATACCATAAAACTTCCAAGTCAAACTTACGCTATTATGACTACAATATAATTCCTCCTCCAGTGATTGATATCTACAAGCCAATTTCACTGTATCTATTATTTCTTGATGTTGGTGTTGATTTACCTGAGGTTTATTAGATAATTATTTGCATACAAACTCCAGTGGACTTGCAGTCTTTTGTTTGATTGGTTAGGAGCTTTTTCCTAGATGATTAATTTCAAGTTCGAATTGAACAGTTTAAACCTGCCCTATAAATTGCTTATTGAAGAAATTAGAGTCTTGGTGGCTCTTATTGCTCTGTTATTGTCACTGAACAATAAGAGCCACCAAGACTTGGGTTTTCTTCAATAAGCAATTTCTGGATAAGTTCGAGTTGAACAGTTTAAACCTGTCCTATGAATTGCTTATTGTAGAAAACCAAAGTCTTGGTGGCTCTTATTGTTCTGTTATTGCCACAGAACAGTAAGAGCCACCAAGACTTTGGTTTTCATCAATAAGCAATTAAAAGGACAGGTTTAAAACATGATAAAAGTTCTGAAAGTACTGCAAATAATTATGACATAGTAGTAGAGAAAACATGACGAAAGTGCTTGGTAATACTGAAAATAAATATGATAAAATGGATTTAATGAACTGTACTATGCAAAGTGTGATGACTTGTGTTCTTCAACACTAACCCTGTTTGACTTTCTGTATTAAAGGAACACTTGCTCATAACATAACCATGGCCATAAATTCCTAGATACTGATTGTAGTCTGACATACTCCTCTGATCATATTTAAAAGGCAGAGAGAAGATTTCCCCCCCTCCCCCTATTTATAAGTCACTTCATTAAATTTTTCATGTGAATGTACAATTTTACTCTTCATTTATTATTGTGTAAACTTTGTTCTCATTAGATATTGTGTATATTAAGTAGGGACAAAGTTGGAAAATTATTAAATTTTAAAGCAGAATTAATGAAGTTTAAGGTTTTCCTTGGTCTGTATTAAAGTTTTAATCTTCATTTATTATTATGTTAATGAAGTTTAATGTTTTCCTTGGTCAATGTGAAATATGCTGGAAGTGACTTCTAAATAAGATCAGAGGAGTATGTCTCAGCTGAATAGCATGTTTAGTGGGCAAAGTGGTGATGATATATCTAAATTGCTGATTTCTTTTCCTTGTAATGAATCATTTTTGGGATCACAGAAGTACCAAGATATCCAATGCTGAAACTGAAACAAATCCTGTCGATCGAACTGTGGCTCATTTGCTCTTTCATGGACCTCTTGAATTAAGAGGAAATCATCCTGACAAATCGAAATCCCCTCGTTCTGCCAACATGCAATGCGAAAACAAGGCAACTAACCTGGCAAACTTGCCTTTGGAGTGCTTGCTAGATGTCCATTTGAAAAGTAATCAACCATTTCCTCTCCAAGGGTTTAAGAATTTTGAGGCCCCGCCTGTGGATCAGCTTAAAAACAGTCCTCGCATTGACACATCTGAAAATGCGTCCACCAATGAGCCTGCTGATGTTGGAGTTCAGGAGTTTGAAGCTTCTCAATGAAGGAAGAGGTTCTCAATAAATACTGAGGGTAATTCCTTCCTGTATGACTTCTCTGCTTATTGATATGCTTCTCACATGCAATTATTTATGGATTTACTGGTAATGCAAAGGTTTTCTTTTATTGGCAGCCATCTTCTTAATCTAGCACAAGTGTTGAGGACTATCATCGTAAAGAATCCCAAGTACCAGTGTCAAGCATGCACAAATAAAGTCTCAATAATATTTATGTTTCCTCTGTTTTAAAACCATGATTAGTGTGTATCATCCAAACATATGGTGATGTGCTGTCATAACTCTATATGAATGTGTTCAGTAGTAAAACCACTCAAATGTCGGATTGATCAAGTCTTGGCCTGACTGATGTACACCAAGTTTTAAATCTGTTGTAAGATTTTTATTTATGCGATTTGGGAAACAGATTCCCTTAATCATCATATTAGAGTAGCCAAAAATTACTTTGTGATTTTGATTAGGATATCAATTACATCTTTGGTTGCAGACAAAAAGTCGTATTTAAGAGGGATACAAGAAGCCCCAATGATTAGTACTTTTTTTTTTTTTCTGGTCGAATGATCTTTTGATTTGGCAATTAGTTATACTTGATTATCATTTATCAGCTCAATTTTCTGTCTTTAATTTCCAAAGCAAGGTCCTAACTCGGATATAGGGATGATTTGTAGTTTGTCAGATACACATGGTTTTGTGTTGATAATTGATTTTAGCATATATAGGGGTGTTTCGTAACTTACGAAATAATCACGATTTTGTGTTGGGAGCTTTTTAAGAAAATGTTGCTTTGGCTTTTCAATTATCATTTTTAATCATATCCAAAATCATTCTTATACTCGAGTTACGTCGAAATCCATTTTTAAAATCATAATTTATATCAATTTTATTGAACATCTATTTTCTAACCACTTATTCAAACATATACAAAGGAGGACTGAGGACCGAGGAAGAAGACGGAGGCATCTATAAATATTATACTACCCATATCATTATATTTAATTCTCATGCATTCTCTTTAAAATAAATGAAAGTATTTATGGCAAAAAAAATTACAGTTTTTTACATCTTTATTGCTTCTAACTAATTTTAACCAACTTTTCAAACTAGTTAATGGCGAGAGAGGGAGTATAAATCTACAACAGAGAATCCATTCAATATACATATAAATTTGGAAACCTGATTTACCAAAATGAAAGCCTCAAAAAACATAGTCTATTCAATGTGGTGCCACTAATTTCTGCAAAGCTGAGTGCCTTAGACAAAATGATTAATTGATGTGGTTGATAAGAACTAACACCTTGCCACCTATAAACAAACAAGCTCCTTGATCTTCTAGCTTCAGGATTAGAATCTTGCTTCTTCTCCATTACTGGCTGAACTTCCTCTTGGTAGCCTTTGTATAAAATTTTGGGTTAAGGTGCAGATTGGTTAGCAAAATATTACGCTAAAAGCACCCAAAACAAAAAAAAAGTTTTAAGGGGACCATAACTACCAAAACAACAATAAAAACTAGGGAAAAAAAATTACAATGCCATTAGTGTATAATATAACGGCTGATAGACAGGTACTTTTCAAATCTTGTCCCTCGCCTCCCACTATAAGTGCTCTCCCTTTACTCCTTTTTTTTTGATCGTGAGCTCTCCCTTTACTCCATGAAGCCATTCCCCCAAGCTCCCATGGCTCATATACTCATAAACCAACAAGTTCATGTTCTTGTTCGACACGTACCCTAACAGCCTCACTATGTTCCTGTGCCAAATCCTCCCTAACGTTTCTATCTCCACCTTGAACCCGTAATCATTCCGCACGCTTCAACCTTGGCCCACTAGTCTCTTAATCGCCACGTCTGTACCGTCTTTGTTGGTCCCTCTATACATGATCCCTATGCTTCCTTTTTTCGATTATGTTCTCTTCCTTTAGGCATTCGAGAATGTCGTCCGCTTTGAAGTTCATACGTCAGATCAAGGTGAGCTTCTAGGTCAGGGATTTGTGCTGCTTTCGTTTTTGGAGATTGTAGATTGTGATTACCACGAGGAGGAGGGTGGCACAAAAACAGTGCTCGCCGGTGGCTTGTGCATATGGCACAAACCGCCGGCGAGGGAGCAAAAGCAGTGAGACGGAAAGTGCAGAGAGGAGAGAGGTTGGAGAAAAGAGAGGAGTTTTAAATTTTTTTGTGTTGGGTGCTCTTAACGTAACACTTTATTGTCCAATCTGCACCTTAATCCTAAAATTATAGAAAGGATTTGTGAATAATAGGTCAGGTCAGAATAATGACCTAGATCCTGTAAGTTTCTATTTATAGAATTGGGTACCAATTACATCAAGACAAGTGTCCCTATGGGATTCCTTATGGAATTATTCTTGAATACAAATAACTATGTAAATAATGCTAGAATACAATTCAGATTATATATATATATAGAAACTATTTTCTAACTTCCTCCTTCACGTTGGACCGCTTCTTCCTTTCCCTCTTGATTCTTGTAAGAGTTTTCTCCTGCTGAGAAATTTTGTTTGGAGCTATAGTAACTCCAAGCTTATCTCTAAGAGCGCTGAAACGTGAATGACTCAGCGACTTGGTTAAACAGTCAGCAACTTGTAAGTCTGTTGGAACATAGGAGACTTGAAGAGTTTTTGACAAAACTTTGTCTCTCACATAGTGAACATCCAACTCAATGTGTTTGGTTCGCGCGTGATGCACCGGATTTGCAGCTAAAGCTGCGGCACTTGTATTGTCACACCAGATTGTTGGGACTCTTTGCAATCTCAAGCCTAATTCAGATAGAAGAGACTTGATCCAGCTAAGCTCAGAGGCTGTATTAGATAAGGACCGGTATTCTGATTCACAAGAAGAACGAGATACAACTGGTTGCTTCTTTGAGGACCAAGTAACTAATGAATTACCAAGGAAAACACAATACCCACCAACAGACCTTCTATCATCAGGACATGAGGCCCAATCAGCATCTGAATAAGCAGTGACATGGAGTGGAATAGAAGGGCTGACATGAATCCCATAATGAATAGTGCCTCGAAGATACCTCAAGACTCGTTTCATTGCCTTCCAGTGTTCAGTGGTTGGCTGAGAGAGAAATTGACTAAGTTTACCAACACTAAAACTGATATCTGGTCTGGTGTTACACAAATACTGTAGTGCTCCTATAGCACTTCGATATTCAGAAGGATGATCAAGTAAAGCACCAGAATGAGCAGATAAAGACTTATGAGAAGTCATGGGAGTTGGACACGGAGATGCATGACTCATATCAAATCTTTCTAATAAATCACATACATATTTGCCTTGAGTCAAATATAAACCAGTAGAGTCTCTATGAGCTTCAATGCCAAGAAAATAATGAAGTGAACCCAGATCTTTGAGAGAGAAAATGTGATGCAAACGAGCAGTAAAGCGTTTGAGACTAAGAGAATTACTTCCAGTGACCAAAATATCATCTACATAAATCAGAATCATGAGGATTTGATGCTGATCCGAATAGATAAAAAGAGAAATATCACTCTTAGAGTTAGTGAAACCCCAAGCTATTAAAACACTGCGAAGTCTATCAAACCAAGCACGTGGGGCTTGCTTCAAACCATAAAGAGCTTTAGTAAGCTTGCACACATGATCAGGTTTAGAAGAATCAACGAACCCCTCAGGTTGTTTCATAAATACAGGTTCAGAGAGAAGACCATTCAAAAAGGCATTGTTAATATCAAGTTGTTTGATATCCCAATTAAAAGCAATAGCTATAGTGAGAACAATACGAATGGTGGATGCCTTAATAACAGGACTAAAGGTCTCATAGAAGTCAATACCTTCTGTTTGCTGAAATCCTTTAGCAACAAGACGTGCCTTTCTTTTTATCAATGTACCATCAGCATCAAACTTGGGTTTGAACACCCATTTATTATCAACTACATTACATGCCAATGAACGAGGAACAAGAACCCAAGTTGAGTTCCTTTGAAGAGCTGAGAATTCTTCAACCATGGCTTGCTTCCAAAGAGGTAAAGTAAGGGCTTCCTTAGCTGTGTGTGGCACATATTCAGCAACTGTAGTAGTGAGCCCAACATAGGGAAATTTAGGCTTGGAAACCCCAAGCTTACTCCGAGTCTGCATGGGGTGAACATTGAGAGTGGAAGACTGCGGTAAGGACTCATCTGATGATAACTCCCGGTTCTCAGGAGATTGTATGTCAGCAGCCAACAAAGGTGTCTCAATGGGTGACACAGGACTAAGCTGATCTGAACTCAGGGAGTCGCCTTGTGAGTTAGGAGTGATCTGATCACACATACTAGGAGAACTGCGCTGTGAATCAGATCTGATCTGAACACTAGTTATAGCAGGAACAGATCTGATCTGACCAATTGATGTACCAGCAGAGGTAGGAAGCAGACGAAGAACAGAGTCTGATCTAGAGGAATCCTCAACATCCCTAGAGGAAACAACGTCATAGTGAACAGCAGTTGTATCAGTAAACTGAATAATTTCTGGATGAGGAACCTGCTTAAAATTCAGAAAACCATTAGCAAATGGAAAGGCAAGTTCATTAAAGACAACATGACGTGAAATGTAGACACAGCCGGTGGGGCTCAAGCACTTAAAACCCTTGTGAGAGCCACTATACCCCAGAAAAGTACACTTGACACTATGGAATTGAAACTTGTTTTGATTGTAAGGCCGGAGACATGGAAAACAGGCACACCCAAAAATCTTAAAATTTCCATAATCAGGTTTCTTCTTGAATAACACCTCAAAAGGTGAGAGATAGTGTAAAACTGAGGTAGGCATCCTGTTGATGAGATAAACAGCTGTTGAAAAAGCATCCCACCAATAAGAGGTAGGCATATGAGCATGTGCCAATAAGGTGAGACCCGTTTCTACAATGTGCCGGTGCTTCCTCTCAACTCTACCATTTTGAGCTGAGGTATGTGGGCAAGAATGTCTAAAAATAATACCACACTCATCAAGCAAGGATTGAAAAATCCTAAATTCACCACCCCAATCACTATGAAGAACCTTAATTTTTCGCTCAAACTGATTTTCAACCATGGATTTGAAGACTTTAAAAGCAGAAAAAGCTTCCCCTTTTGTTTTGAGAGGATAAATCCAAGTGTGCCGACTAAAATCATCAAGAAAGCTGATATAATAATGATAACCACCAACAGTCTTAATAGGAGATGGCCCCCAAAGATCAGTGTGTATGAGGTCCAAAACATATGATGCACGTGATTGTGAGGCAGAAAATGGTAAACGGTGTGATTTTCCCAATTGACAAGAGTCACAAAAATTCAGAACTTCATTAGGATCAAAAGACACATTACAATCAGTAAGAACTCTATGTAAAACATCCTTTCCAGGATGACCAAGTCTACTATGCCAAGAAGCTAAAGAGGACAAACTATGACTAGTCCTAGTTATATTATTTCCAACTGAAACTAAACTAACAGCAGAGGTCTTTGCTGGAATCACTGGATTGTTTATGCGGTAGAGCCCTGGAGTAGAACCTCTGGTTGTTTTTCCTTGAAGCAAGATCCTATGCTGATTCTTGTCCTTCACAAAGCATCCATGAGAGTGAATTTCAACAAAAACATCAGCATTATCATTGGTAAGTTTATATCCACTAATAAGTTTCTTGGCAATGTTAGGTGCAACAAGTACATCATTCAATTTCAGTGTTTGTGTCAAGGTAGATTTATCACAAATTAATCTAGCATTTCCAGTCCCAATTACGTTCACAGAGGCACCATTACCTACTGAGATAGACTGTATACCTGTGTGTGAATCATGCTCAGAACCGACATGCTCAGGGGTATTTGTGACATGGTGAGTAGCTCCAGTGTCTAAATACCAAGCTAGATCTGCAGTAGTGTCAGGAGTGGTTATGTAGGCAGTGGCATTGTCACGTTGACGAGGTGGCTTAAAGTTCTTGTCAAATCTCTTGAAGCAATTTGCCACTTCATGTCCTGCCTTTTCACAGAGAGCACACCAAGGCCTATCGGTTCGTTGCTGATTATTACCTCTACCACCACTGGAATTCTGTTGTCTACCCCTGCCTCTGCGTCCACCTCCTCCTCCTCCTCGTGCTTGAGAGCCAGAAGATGTTTGCTGATGTGGAGGACGACTGGAAGGTGCTGGTGTTGGAGAGGGAGAGTGGAACGACAGATGTGCAAAAGCTGAGGAGAGATTGGTGGTAGTTGAGGTATCGAGCTGTTCAAGCCGAGACTCAAAAGTCAGAAGTTTTGATTGAAGATCAGACCAAGAAAGATTATCTTTCTCAGACAAAATCACAACGATGGGAGTATACTCTGTGTCAAGTCCAGCCAACGTTTGAGTGACCAAATCAGGAAGAGAAAGAGGACAACCAGCAAGTGTAAGGTTGTCAGACAGAGTCTTCATCTTGGCTAAGTATTCTCGCATCTTAAGGGACCCTTTTCGGATGCGTTGGAATTCAGACTTCAGAAAGGTGACTCTGGACCTTGTATTTGCACCAACAAGCTCAGTTACAGACTTCCACAGAGCTGCAGAGGTGGAGCAATGAGTCATTTGGCTGGCTATCTCCACGGTCATGGTTCCGAACAACCAGCCAAGGAGTATCTGGTCCGTAGCTAGCCAGTCATCAAAGAGTGGGTTGGAACACACCTGTTCGTTAGAATCGAAGATGTATTCAGAAGGGACAGCTGCTGTTCCCAGAACGTGACCGTCGAGCCTGTGACCTCGGATGATAGGCATTATCGTCGAAGCCCAGGTTAGGAAATTATCCCCATCCAACTTGACAGGGTTTCCTTGATTTAAGGAGCTCACGAGAGGAGTTGAGCGAGTCTGAACCTGAGGTGGAAGATTAGTGAAACCTGAAGAAAAACCAGCTGGATAAAACGATTGAGGGCCAAAAAATTGATAGCCCGATGGGGGGTTAAGCGGCGGAGGCACGCAGGTGGAGATAGGAATTGCAGTCGTGAACGATGAAGACGGCACCGTGAACGAAGAAGACGGCAGGGTGGAGGGAAGAGGACTTGACGAGGCCGAGAAGGGAAACGCTGAAGGGAAAATTGGTGTGGTCGAAGACGGGAAATGGGAAAAAGGGAAAGATGAGGAAGAAGACAAAGGAGCTGTCATCGTCACTGTTGAGTATTGGGAGGGCTGCGGAATTGATGAGGAAATTGACTGGAAATGAGAAGGAATTTGACTGGGATTTTCAGACAAGGATGAGGTGGGGGCTAGGGTTGATTGAGTGGTGGAATTTCCAGGAAGAGTGGCCATTTCTGACTTGGAGGCTCTGATACCAAGAAAGGATTTGTGAATAATAGGTCAGGTCAGAATAATGACCTAGATCCTGTAAGTTTCTATTTATAGAATTGGGTACCAATTACATCAAGACAAGTGTCCCTATGGGATTCCTTATGGAATTATTCTTGAATACAAATAACTATGTAAATAATGCTAGAATACAATTCAGATTATATATATATATAGAAACTATTTTCTAACTATTATTTAGAGCATCTCTATAAGCAGAAGCTCTCATGTATATACGCTGTAACGAAATAAAGATTACAGCAATTTATTTAATGAAATAGAAAAAACAAACAAGAGGGAATTCTTTTACCAAATCAACCATCGCAACAAAATTGAACTCACATGTATGGACCAACATGAACAGCGAGAACAGAGAGTTCAACGCAATTTTAAAAACGATGCCATTAAAAACAAGAATGAAAACGTTTTAAAAAAATCAGTTTTTTTTTTTCAAAATTTAATCAACTCCTTCCACCTGCTATAATGTGGTGCAATTGAATGAAGTTGTTACACACTATTCTGGCTAAGAAAATGAAAAGGGAAAAATCACGTTTTAAGCAGGGGGAAAACACAGCATGCTGCAGTTTCATAGAATCAGATCCTGTGGATATTTGGTATACACTCATAAAAAAGGATTTTGATATTACAGTTTATTTAATTAACAGCCGGTTTTTTTTTTATACATAAATTTTAGAAAAGGGGTTGGGTTCACCCACGATCTAAGGGCAGGGCGAAATCTCCCTTCCTCCTAGGTGATACCGATGTTGGGCAGGGCGAGCCGTCTATTACCCTCAGGCGTTTACCTAGGCACCCAGGAGCTAGGATGCCTCCCCCAGCGCCTTGACCAACTTCAGGATCGAACCCTCTCTCTTTGGTGAGAGTGTCCAACCCTTTTGCCAGTTGAGCCCAAGGACGATGGGTAATTAACAGCTTTTAAGTTCCAGTAAAATTAACCCAAACACAAGGCTTCGAGAGAAAAATTCCTTTATTCATGCATGAGATAACAGAGTCCGAATGTAAAACTATTGGGCTAGGCCTATATTTATATACACAGACGTGAGATGGAGAGGGAATTCTTTTACCAAATCAGCCATCAGATGTGTCACTAGCTAAGTCCCTAAACTAATTACAATTGGGAAATTACCTAAACACCCTTACACTTATACAAACTATTTACATATGATCTTTCCACAATCCCCTCAAGTTGGGGGTTAGAAAATATTGACAATATTCAACTTGCACAATAACTTATGCCGAGTGTCTTTCACAACAGGCTTGGTTAAGAGGTCGTTTGCTTCTTGATCCTCTGATTTCACATGCATGTGCTCAATTATCTTCTTCTTAAGTTTTTCCTAGACAAAGTGACAATCGATCTTGATATGCTTCGTCCTTTTGTGAAATACCGGATTACTCACTATGTGGATTGCAGCCACATTGTCACAGTAAATCTTAAATAGATTCTCATAATTGAACTGATGTTGAGGTCTCTAATCTTCCCAAGTGTCCAGACCACCTCGGAAACAGCCATACTCAAGGCACAATATTTTTGCTTCTGCCGAGCTCTTAGAAATAGTGGCCTACTTCTTAGTCTTCCATGTGATGAGTAACTCTCCAAATTTGAATAAATATCCGATCACTGATCTTCTAGTTGTGGCACATGAGGCCCAATCTGAATCGCAAAAGCATTCTAATTCCATGTTACTGTTAGTTCTCTATGTGTTTTGATAATAACTGACAATTGTAAATTCAAATTGAAGTTTGTCTTTGTTAAGGTGAAAAACTTACTGTCAAAAGCAAACTCGAGTTTGAACTTAACAGAGAGTAGCTCAAGTTTTCTAAACTTAAGCAAACTCGAGTTAGGATTTGTAAACTCGAGTTTATACCATACAGAGAGCACTCCAAGTTTTTCAAGTTAATAGCAAACTCGAGTTAGCTTTAGTAAACTCGAGTTTTGGATAGATAGAGAGCTTTCAATATTTTTGAACTTAATCAAACTTGAGTTTGGAATGTCAAACTCGAGTTTGTGTTTGACAGTGAGTTTTCAAAGATTTTCATATCTTGTGAAAACTCGAGTTTAGAAAAGTAAACTCTAGTTTGTTCTTGGCAGAGAGTTTTCAAAGATTTTCATATCTTGTGAAAACTCGAGTTTAGAAAAGTAAACTCCAGTTTGCTCTTGGCAGAGAGTTTTCAAAGATTTTCATCTTTTAAGAAAACTTGAGTTTGGTCCTGTCAACTCGAGTTTAGATCATACCGAAAGCATCTCAATTTCTCAATTTTTAAGGTTTTGAAAACTTCAGTTTGATTTCTGAAAACTCCAGTTTTGAGCTTTGAGGACTTAAACATTTTTCACTTCAAAAGTCTCAAACTCGAGTTGGTCACTTAATGACTCGAGTTTGCTCTTACGATCAAAATGCTATTCAAAGTTCAAATCGCGACGTTCTTCTCTGGAAGAACTAAACACGAGTTTGAGTTTATTAACTCAAGTTTAGGTTCTGAAGAAAAGTTGCAAACTCCAGTTTGCTCAAGCAAACTCCAGTTTGCTCAAACAAACTCGAGTTTGTGTCGCTCTGTTCGAAAATCAAATTATTCAAACTTACGAAATCTTCATGTTTGATCTAGATACTTGTTATCATCACTCATACTATTTTAAACTGTGTTTAATAAGTTTGTTAGTGAGTTTCAGATGATTATAAGTGTGTTAGAATGAGGATTTTGAATAAAGCAAAAGGTGATGTCAGCACATTAAATGCAAGTTCAGAAAACCTTGCACTCTTTTGGATAATCATTCCCTGAACGATGAAAAGGTTTAGATGTTTTCTTTCCCTATCAAGAAGCTGCTCTTCCAATGGATTTATTTCAAGGGAAGTCAACCAAAATCAGCTGAGCACCTGGATTAACTCAAAGTAGAGAGAGAAAGGACCAAAATTCAACCTAACAGCTAAGTTATTGATTCCAATGGTCATATTAATGAATCAAACGATCATTTAATGCTTTCTTCATATATAAGATAAAGTATTCAAGTCTCTACAACAACCAACTTACAGAAAACAAAAAGCATTCAAGTATTCATCAGCATTTAGTGTTTTCACCTACTTGTAAAGCATCTTTTGATACATTGTACTTCAGTGCTTATTCTATCTGCTCTTTTAGATAGTATATCATTGAATATCATTTATTGTAAGAATCTCAAGTTGTGGGACTTGGAGATTGAGTTTATCAGTTTACAACTTGTAAGGGGGAGTGTATCCTAATGAGAGGATAACTTTCGAGTTCAGAGTGTGTAACTGATTTTGAGAGTTAGTGAAAATCTCAAAGTGTCTGGGGACTGGACGTAGGTCAAGAATTAAGACTGGACCAGTATAAATCCTACTGTGTCATTCTTCTCTACTCTTCCTCTGTTTGCCCCTGTTTTTGCTGGTTGTGTTTGGTATTTTAAAATCTCCAATTCACCCCCTTCTTGGTGATTTGCTCCATTTACAGTTACCATTTGTCCTCAGCAATACTCCAAGACCCGGCGTTACTTTCAAGTATCTCACAATGTTCAATGTAGCTGTCATGTGCTCCTTAGTTGGCATTTGCATAAATTGACTTAGCACCTGCACACAAAAGGATATATTAGGGCACATCATGGTTAAGTAAATTGACTTACCAATGAGCCTTCTATATTGTTTTGGGTTAGGCAGTACCTTCTTATTACGACCTTCTACAAACGCCGCTCACTTCTGATGTTGCACCAAAGGCACTCCAAGTGGACTACAACCACTCATCCCTATTTCTACTAAAATGTCCAACACATATTTGTTGGAAATTATATCCTAGGGGCAAGTCATTGTACTTTAAACGTTTATGTTATTTAAAGTATTTCTCCATTTTGTTATCATATCATTTACATGTTTATAGTGATAACTATATCCTTGGATGTATCTTATAGATTATCCTAAATGTCCCTGGTCGGTCATCTATGCGGGAGCAAAGATGAAATAAGGCCGGTATGATTTTGATGAGTATGGAGATACGAATCAAAGTCATAGGCACTTGTAAGAGTACAAGGTGCTGGATCGACCCACTATGAGAAAGCTGCATGGATTTGGTCATAAGCTTATCTCATGTATAACTGCGTCACAACGCCCTTTGACCTAAGATCATCATGGATTTCTACATGAGAGTCGTTGATCTTTGACCTAGTCAAAAGTCACCTTTGACCGAGTGATGATAAAGGCTTTGATCGGGATCAGTGATTTTCATGCAAAGGAATGTGAATGATCAAGATGGAATTTGTCCCTCACATTTGTAGAGAGATAAAATCGGGCCCCTCGATGAGTGATTCTGAGAAATGTATGGTCATACTACGATGGAAAGGAGTTTCCGTTTCAGTTATTAGACAACTCAAGAATCGAGAAAGTAATGGTCAAGAAAATGAAGTTGACATTATTCATGCCTCATCCTTGACCAAATTATCGCGTGACAAAAGGGACGTGACATGGTTGTACGATAAGTTGTATCGTATCATCAATCCCCATATGAATTGGGTAGTCGCAATGTCTTGCTAAAGGCCGCTTGCGACTTGTGGGCTGGTACAATATTGGCCCGCTGCCAATCTCATGTGGGCCTACAGGATCACACACAAGAATAGCCCAACACGAGCAATAGTGTCTAGATTCATTGAATCTTAGATATGTTTAAAATTTAATGAATACATACATACATACATACATACATACATACATACATACATACATACATACATACATACATACATACATACATACATACATACATACATACATACATACATACATACATACATATATATATATATATATATATATATATATATATATATATATATATATATATATATATATATACACACATATTATGTATATGTATATACATATACATATGTAGATACGTATACATATGTATATACATATATATGTATATATAATTTCAAAATTAAATAATAATAATATTATTATTTAGATAAAGATATTATTATATAGTATTTGTTTTGTATTTAATTTATTTGATAAATTAAATAACCAAAATAAATAGAGATATCATATATCTGATTTAATTTGAATAGAGATATAGTATCTCAAATTTAATTAAATAGACAAATATCATATATCTGATTTAATTTGAATTGAGATATAGTATCTCATATTTAATTAAATATATAGATATCATATCTCAGATTTAATTTATAAAGATAAATTAATTCAACAGGCTTTTAATTTGGATTAATTGAATAGATTTGATTAGATCTATTAGACAGATTTAATATCCAAATTCGAATTCAGGTTAATTGAGATTAGTCTTGAATATTTTAATACGGCCCAATTAAGGTTTTAGAAACTCTATAAAAGATATTGATCTAGTCGTATTAAGAGAACGAACCAACAAGCTGTGAAAGAAATTCTAGAGAGAGAAATGTGAGACACAAAGTAAGAAGGCACTAGCACGCTGCCGTACGTGTTGGAGAGTTGTTCGGTGTGGATACCGGTAGAGGGAGTGGATTCATAGAGTCGGCTCCTAGAGATTGATCGAGCAAGAAGGTGTTAGCCCACGAGTTCTCAAGGCACGCATACCAGTTTGAATAGATACGGTTTTTCTTAACTAACCCGATTTAAACGCCGTTGATAGATCCTCTTTGGGATTCATAAGTTTTTTAATGGATGAAATCCTTCCGCTACATGTACGGATCCTAACAATATTTTCGTTGACATCATACAATACCTTTGCTAGACCTAGAAACCTCTATCCCTAACAAATATTTCATGAGTCCAAGATCTTTGATTTTAAAAGTTTCATCTAAAAAAGATTTAGTTTGCTGAATTCTCTTTTCATTACTTGCAGTTATCAAAAGATCGTCAACATAAACAAGGATAAGCATACCATCATCATCATAGTTTTTAATGAAAAACGAATTATCATACTCTCTTTAGTTAAATCCACCATGAACTAGCGACTCAAACAGCTTCTGATTGCACTGTCTCAAGGCTTGCTTAAGCCCATATAAGAACTTATTTAAACTGCATACAATGTGCTCCCCCTTATCTTCAAATCCTTGAGGGATTTTCATGCACACTTCCTCTTTTAAATCACCTTGTAAAAAGGCATTGCATACGTCCATATATTGCTGCCAACTTTAACACATGCCTCACAATTATCATCTTAATAACAGGGGGAAAAGGTTTCATGGTAGTCAATTCTCTCTTTTTGATTATATCCTTTTGCAACTAACATAGCTTTCAACTTGTCTACACTTCTGTTTGAGTTATACTTCACTTTATACACTCATTTACAACCTATTGCCTTTTTGCCTCTAGGTAATGGTATTATATCCCAAGTATAGTTAAGTTATAAGGCCTCTATCTCATTCTTCATGGCTTCTATCCACCTGTGGTCCTTTACTACATCCTTATAACAATCAGTCTCATGTAAAGAATCGATAGAGGTCAAGAAGCACATGTGGGCAAGAGAAATCTCATCATATGACAAGTTATCATGAATGTTGTAAAGTCATTTATTATTTTGTTCATACCTGACTAAAGAGCATATGAAATCCATAGCCCATTTGGAGGTTGTCTATCTCTAGCAACTCTTTGATTTACCTCTGTCGATGTAGTTTCTGAGCCATTAGTTGGAACCTCCCCAAGATTATGGGAGGGCCAATTCTGATCATCCATATGAGTCCTCTTTGACATATCATAGTGTTGGTTTTCATCTTCAAACAGAAATATATGCTTTATATATATCCCTGCAATCTTCACTTGAACAATGTAAATTAGTAGTTTTGAAAGGAAATTTATGCTCAAGGAAACTTACATGTCGACTAACAATAATGGTTTTGCTCTTCGAGTCAAGAAACAAAAATCCCTTCTGATTATCAGGGAAGCCGAGGAAGGCACTTGTAAGTGATTTGGCCTGTAATTGATCATTATTTTTCAAGCCAGTCACATAAGCTAAAGACCTAAAAACCCCCCTTAAAATGTTAATATTTGGAGGAATGTCATATACAAGCTCATAAGGGGACTTACACCCAAGAATTGTAGAGGGAAGTCTATTGTATGTAGCCATCTTAATGCACTCCCTCCAATTTTGAATAGGCAATCCAGACTGTATAACCAAGCCTCTAGCTACCTGCATAATTGTTCTATGTTTTCTCTCCACTACTCCATTTTGTTCCGGTCTGTAAGGACATGATGTTTGATGAATTATTCTCTTACCCTTCAAATATGACCTTAATTCATTATTTGAAAAAAAATATTGAGGACAAGTCTTGCAAAAACAAATGTACTCTCACCCCTATACTTAAATGTCACATTGCCCTCAATATGAACAAGTAACAATAAATAATGGAAGTGAATAGCAACCATATCTAAGTGTAGAGATGACACAAATTTCAAGTATTATCATCATCAACAATCAAATGAGACAAATCAAAGAAAAGTATAAGAGAACTCCCATTTTATCCTTGACTTGTACTTTCAATTGCTTTTGATTTTTGTTTCCATAGTAAAGCATATCATCAAGGGCTCCAAAAATCCTACTAAATTAAAACAAAACATCAAACCAAAATCTTCGGTTGCCTTTCAAGAAGCACTAAGTTTAAAGTCTTCAGCCCGACTTCTCAAAACAAATTCTAATCATAAGTATCAAACACCATAATTATCTTGTCTTGATTCATTTTCAAGTAACAAGGTTTCACACACACAAAAATGATCATTCAAGTTAATTATTTATACTTCTTCAATCATAGATAATCTCATAATACAAGCATTCACTGAATTCAAAGAAAGCACAACATGTACATGCTTGAAAATACATTTAGGAGCTTCCAAAAATTTGGAACAACCAACAAAATTCACTTGACTCTCATCAATAAGAGTCAAAACATTCATAGAAAAATCCAACAATTGGGACATCTACATCAATTTGATGATCAAAATTACAAACCTTAGGCTTCACAGTTGGAACCTCTTCTAGACACCCACTATTCTCATGTAAATCAATTTCAAGTTAACTGTCACCTTCTACATTTTCCATAGTCTCATACAATTTCACATCTTCAACTTCCTCACATTAATCATTATCAACATAAGAAGTGGTCATCATGCTTAAGGAATTATCTTGCCTCATAGTCTCAAGAGTTGAAACAATTTGACTCACATACTCCCTAATTTGACTCACATATATCTAATATTGTGGACCCTTAACTCAACTCTAGTGACAAATTCCTTTTGCTCTCTACTAAATCTCTATAATGATTCCACATACTCCTCACACAATCTTTCTAAATTAGACTTTTCCTTACACTCAAGAATGTGTTCTTCAATATGTGGATAAGAGTAGAAAGAAGAGGTAATTTCATTAGAACAATACTTGACATGTGGATCCAAAAACTGTTGTTGCTCAAAACTTTCACTAGGACAAAATGAATGGTCAAAATAAGTTTGTTTCCTAGCAAAATCTTCTCTCAAATAATGACTAGTTGTATTATATGGACAATGCTCATTTAAATGACTCCCTCCACAATAAGCATAAGACATACGAACATATTGAGAAGAATCAACATATGGATTATAATCATCATTTAAGCAACCAATGTTCAATCAAATCCAATATAACAGTGTGGGCACACAAGTCCTCGACGCCAAAAACTTGATGGGGAAAAATTATAGCCTAAGACTCTACAAGTGTATGAGACGTATCAAGTAATAAAATGATGAAAAAAGTATTGTTCCCACAAGAACTTGGTACCAACAATGTAGTTGAGTAATGACTTTAGACTTTTGCTTAAGTTGAGTAAACACATTTTGAATCAAAGATAGGAATAAAAGCTAATTAAAAAAATATAATCTAACTAAGGCTAAAGATAAGGGTGATTCTAAATCTTAAGCAGTGACTAAGATTATTATAATCTTAATTACTTCTTAATGTCTAATTTATCCCTTTAATTGCATTTAAAGTTATACTCCCTCCGTCCCTAATTATAAGAGCAAATTTTGGAGTTGGTTTTGGTCCTAATTATAAGAGCAAGTTTTAACTTTTGTCAATTTTTTCCTATAATACCCCTATTTATACTTATTATTAGGAGCATTTATATATATATATGTGTGTACATATATATGTATATCTGTGTTTATGTGTGTCAATATATATATGTGTAGATATATGTGTGATGTGTTCACACACACACACATATAAACATATATATGTATGTATGTATGTATGTATGTATGTATGTATGTATGTATGTATGTATGTATGTATGTATGTATGCATGTATGTGTGTGTGTGTGTGTGTGTGTGCAGGGGCGGACCCAGAAAAATAGTGAGGGGGGGCACTATTGGTGAGGGGATATGGGGGTTCGAGGGCAGCACCCTGGAAATTTTTTTAAAAAGAATTTTTTTAATGCATTAAAAAATAAAAGAATATAAACAAGAAAAAGAAATATTTATGAAATCAAGTGAATATTGATGATGTAATAAGAGAGACAATTATTTTAAAACCTGTTATTTAGAAAAGTAAGGCTAAGTGCTGTTAGAAATGCAGCTATATAAATTACAATGAAGGGTGGACACTCAATAAGTTCAAGTACATATATTTTAATAACAAAAGTATATTACAATAAAAATAATTACAATGTCATCCTTCTAGGCTTTATTTTTTGGAATTCCATCATAATTGCCTTATTATAATGCTATCAAATACATCTTTTTCAATATAAGACACTAAACAATTATTCAACCATTCATCTCATATCCGGTTACAAAGTGCAATCTTAATGTATTAAGGGTAGGCACCAAACAATCCTGCAATCATTCAAACATGTATTATTATTTTATTTTATTTTTACAAAAAAAAATCCCAAATTTAAGGGGGGGCACTTGCCCCCCTTATCAATAACCTAGATCCGCCATTGTGTGTGTGTGGATAGATCTATATGTATACACACATATGTGTGTGTGGATAGATCTATATGTATACACACATATATGATTATATAGCAAGACCATTATTTCAATTAGAAAGTGTGTGGAAAGAAAATTAGATCTATATGTATACACATGGCTATATAAAAAGCAACTAATATACATATATACTAAACTAATATGTCATGGATGTCTAACGTAAGGCAAATTAGAAACACTTATAATTAGGGCAACTTGTGTCATTTTAAATTTATATAAGGATATTTTAGGAAAATGAGTAAAATTAACTAATTTAACTCCTCTCCTTAATTCCCCCAAAATCGGTTAAATTGCTCCTATAATTAGGACTGGAGGGAGTATTTGCTAGTATAGGACTCTTATTTACCTAAGAGTGTCTTTCGATCCAGTAAAAGGCATTCCAATTATGTCAATCCCTAATTCCTTAGACGCTTAGTACTTAATTGGATTAATTTAAGTGCAAACCTAATGACACTATGTAGGGCTAGTAGGTATATATTTATCTTACAACCAAATTAAGTCCACGTTTTTAAATTTGGCAAGACTTAAAGGGTATACATGTTCTCTTTCTATCATCCCCTCCCCTCTTAGCTACTATTTAGAAGGCTTCTGGAGAAATAAGCGCATTTCAAATGTTTGAGACAAAAGAAACTAGTATTTTTAAATCTGATACCTGCTTCATTTATCTTAAGCTCATGAGTAACTTATGAGCTATGTGTGGCACAGTGTCTCTTTTCCCATTTTGCCTACAATTAGAGCTTCATTCATGTTATTCTTCTACATCTTAGTTTATTTCTCTATGCAAGACTTATGGAAGGAGTTTAACAGTGCAGAAACAGCTAGACCGGTTCTTGCATTCTCCATCTCATGCTCTATGCTGACTTTACCAAGTATTAAATTTGCTTCTATGTTCCAATAGCATATGCATAAGCTCACTTTGTTTGGAACCATATTAGGTTGTCAAATTGAAAGCATTTTCTAAGTTTGAGAATATTTTAGAAGCTTTGGAGGTGCAACTTTTTTAATTGAAGGTAAAGCTAGCAAAGGACTATGAAAGTTCTTATGTTCACATTGTGAAAATGAAACCTTAGCTATGTCAGATTCAAAGCTTGGAAATGTGAAAAAGGAAAAAATGGTAGGAAGTCATATTGTTTTTGAAGTTTTTTGGAAGTTGAAACTCTTTGCAGCCAAATTTTGAATTTTAAATTGGCATAATTTTGACTTTGCAAAAAATCGAATGTGTTCATAACAATGATGTAATAGAGTTAATTAGAGGTGTAAGAAATCAGTTAAACGAGCTCATCACTAGTCTACCATCGCAAGATATAGCTCCACTAAGCTTGTGTTTATCTCATAGTTTATCAAGATACAAGTTGAAGTTTAGAGCATATAAGGTGTTGTTTCTTTAAATTTTTTTACAATTGGCATACTGAGTAAATGTTCATTCAATGGCTTGTAGCGTCATTAGCCGTAAGATCTTATATGACATGTGCTAAAAAAATGCTTAAAATGCTTTTTGCTCCATAAATTCCCTTTTGGATTTTTCCCCCTTTGGAACAAGGAGTTGAAACATATTAATAAAAGTCAACAAACATAAATCAAGTGAATTGCTGGTAGTTCAGCCCAGCTTAATCTCTATTCAAGAACTCTAAACAAAACCGAGGTAGCTGGTCCAACAAGAAAAAAAGAAAAAAAGAACAACATGCTGACAGTAAATCATGGACATATATAGCTATTGCATTGGCATGCTGGTTCACTTCCCTTTAAATTTTTGTTAACATAATTAATTTATATCATTAAAGATGTGATATATGAATCATTGAAAGAAGAGTGATGTATTTCTGGAACATTCGGTGAAAAGAGTTTCTTTTTAATATCCCTTGTGAAATGTAGTTGGAGGTTGTTGTTTCCTGAATTTTACCTGATGTGTTACAGGTAGATACCATGATTGTCCGTGCCATTGTTCTGCTTGATGATTCAGACTAAGAGCTAAATATATATGCCATGAGAGTTCGAGAATGGTATGGTTGGCATTTCCCTGAGATCACTAAAATAATACAAGATAACATCCAGTATGTTAAGGTTGTCAAACTGATGGGTGATCGCGCTAATGCTGCTAACCTTGATTTCTCTAAGGTAGGGTTTGAGAAGTATTCTGAAAGAAACTTTTGGTTGTTCCACAATCATATAAGTTTGAGGTCAAGGATGCTAAGTTGTTCCTAGGATTACGTTATATAGACCCTTTATTGTAATTCAAAACAAGAAGCTAGGCTTGGGTGAGTTTTATGGATTCTTAAACATTCAGACATTATGTGTTGCAGATCTTGTCAGAGGATATTGAGGCGGAGCTGAAGGAGGAAGCCGCAATATCCATGGGAACTGAAGTTGGTGAGCTTGATTTGATGAATATCAAAGAACTATGCGACCAGGTGTTGTCGCTTTGCAAAGCAGCCTGGGAGTACTGTGCAGATTCTTGGTGTTGAAAAGGCTCTCTTTAGGGCCTTGAAGACTAAGCATGCTACTCCTAAGTACGGGCTCATTTACCATGCATCTTTGATAGGTCAAGCAGCTCCCAAGTTCAAGGGTAAACTATCTCGATCACTTGTTGCGAAGGTTGCATTGGGGATCAAGTGTGACGCATTATGAGACAGCGAAGATAACTCCATGGGCTTGAAGAACAGAGCCAAGGTACTTTCTCAACATTGAATTGGCAGTTTCCCTCTGTTCATGTCTCTTCGAGCCTTACCAGAAATGCATGTTCTAACAGCTTGAGCGCGATTGAGGAATATTGAAGGCAAAGAATTAGGTCTATTTGTTGGCTCAACTATAGGGAAGCCCAAGATTGAAGCATTTAACAAGGATAGGAAGAAGGGAACTGGAGCACTACTGACACTAGAGCTAGGAAATCAGGTCGAGCCCGTCGGGCAGGCCTGTTTAAACCCTGGCCCTTGGCCCTTCAAGGCCAGGCTTGAAAATTAGAAGAGTTAAATGAAATTGGCCTTGTAGGGCTGGCCCTGTAGGCAATGTTGTCAAAATCGAGTTTCTACGTAGAAACGACACGAAACGTAAAGTTTCTACTTTCTACTACTTAAGGTCAAAGCTCAAAAAATATATATATATATACACACACACACACATACATGAAAAAAAATTATAAATCACTACTCAAAATTTAATGAACAACTTCATATTTAAAAGTTATAAGTCATATAACTATATAAAACATTAAAAAAAACTTACGTTTATAACTATGGAAATACGTTAAAAACTATATATAACTATCCAGTCTCCACTCTCCAGTAATCTCGAGTCTAAGATGTACGATAGAAATAGAGTTTTCAACTTTTCATCCTTTTTTTTTTGTTACGTTTTTACAATTTTTAAGTGTTTAAGCGGAGTTTCTACCAGTTTCTACTCATGACAGTTTTTAATTGCGTTTTAGCACGTATGATTCTAGTAAAGACGTAAAAACGTAAGTTTTTACACTAGTTTTTGACAACACTACCTGTAGGGCCTCGGGCTTAAAAGGGTCAGCCTTGTAGGGCCTCGGGCTTGCCTGTTTGGCCATATTATTTTTAAAGACAAATTTTAAATAAGGAATTGTAAGAGATGTCCCCACATTCAAATATTTATTGAAAATGAAAGTCAGTTTAATCCTTATATTGGAAACCTTCTCATCACAAGTCATAGGGTCAATCTTGCCATACAAATATTATATAATAGTTTAAATTTAAAACCTAGGTATGCTTCTTATGTTTTATATGAGTTATTTGTAAACAATAGTTTACTTTTGATTATGAATTAGTGAATGTGTTTATTTGTTGGATGATTCATGTTGTTTGGATATTAATGTTGACAGCTTTTATTTGATAAATTAGAACTTTAATTGTTATAATTTACTAATTATATTTCTTTGAAAAAAAAATAGAGGAAAAATAGTTATAATTTGAAATAGTAACTTATGGGCCCTGTAGGGCCGGCCTTAGCCTTGGTGTTCTCGAGTCGGGCTTTAGAAAACAAATGTTTTTCTTATCCTGGGCCCTGTAGGGCCGGCCTTATAGGGCCAGGTCAGCCCTGATTCCCAGCTCTAACTGACATCGACTAAGGTCTGATAACCTTCTCTATTTGATGTTTGTGTAAAATTTTGCTCTATTTTCTTTAAATGCTCACTCTGATCTGTATTTTGCAGACATATAATCCTGCCACCGACTATACTCTCGATCGAGCAAATATGAACACTGAACGGGAACCAATGAAAATTGATGATGGAAACCAAGAGCCTTCTCTTAATAAGGAAAAAAAAAAGAGAAGAAGAAAGGGAAGGAGAAGAATGAAGAGGATGCAGATGCTGTTCAAGAACATGAAAATGAAGTTGTTCCGATGTAGAACATAAGTGTCTAGCCCTAGGTGGGCTGATATATTGATGTAGGATCAAATAGCTCTCCCCCAAGTATCTATAGATGAGATACCTAAGAGGATTGGAGATCACAGAGCACAGGGACTTGACCTAGGAGCGATACCTAGGACCTACGTACCTTGAAGAGGGATCAAAGTCCACGTAGTTCGATGATACTAGAGGCGTTTAGCCAAGGGGGTGGTGTGTGTGCTCTGTGTGCAGTATATGCAATTGAGAGAGAGCTTAGAAGATGTGTACCTTTTAGGTTAAACTACTATTTATAGAGGCTACCTTAGGGTTTGGGTTTGGACTTGTTAGGCCTCTTGTGCCTCCAAGCCCAAGTGTATTAGATGTCTCCTGTTGGGCCACACCTTGGATGAGCCTAGTATTTTATTCCATAACAGTTGCCCCCAAGCTCGGTAGTTCAGGTATCTGAGCTGCCGAGATTAATTGACTGCTTTCCGAGATCCCCTGAATCCGAATTTTCTTTTGTAGCAATTTTAATTGTCTGGTTTATATTCCTGCATTTAATAACATGTAAGCAAATCACAATAAATGGAAAATATTTACTGTTTGTGCAAATCGTTCAACGTGCTCATTTCTGATACTTGTCCGAGCTTGCATTAAACTTTCCCCTTTGCATTAATGCCGGTAATTGATAACACGCTTTTCCATTCAACAAATCGTCGTTGTCCACGTTGTTGCCCCCATCCTGGTAGTTCAGGCAACTGAGCTGCCAGGATGTGTTATTTTTCGAACTCGGACCAGGTGTGCGCGACTATTGGGATTCCGTGTGTGTTGACCCGAGATTCCGGGTTTATATACTTTAACTCCAAGATTCTGGGTTATTTACTTTTTCACCGAGATTTCGGTTTATATACTTTAACTCCAAGATTCTGGGTTATTTACTCTTTCACCGAGATTCCGGATTGATATACTTTATCACCGAGATTCCGGATTGATATACTTTATCACCGAGATTCCGGGTTAATTACCTTAACACCGAGATTCCGGGTTATTTACTTTATCACTGAGATTCCGGATTGATATACTTTATCACCAAGATTCCGGATTGATATACTTTAACACCGAGATTCCGGATTGATATACTTTAATACCGAGATTCCGGGTTAATTACCTTAACACCGAGATTCCTGGTTATTTACTTTATCACCGAGATTCCGGATTGATATACTTTATCACCGAGATTTCGGATTGATATTCTTTAATACCGAGATTCCAGATTGATATACTTTAATACCGAGATTCCGGGTTATTTACTTTATCACCGAGATTCCAGATTGATATACTTTATCACCAAGATTTCGGATTGATATACTTTAACACCGAGATTCCGGGTTATTTACTTTAACACTGAGATTCCGGGTTATTTGCAAAGTTTTGCAGTAACCTCAGTTATTGCCACCATGCTTCTCCACTAACAACTCGTTATCCACATTGTTGCCCCCCAGCCTGGTAGTTCAGGTTTCTGAGCTGCCAGGATGTGTTACTCTTCGAACTCGGACAAGGTATTCGTCATTGTTGGGCTTCCTTGCATGCTTACCTGAGATTCCGGGTTTATGATTTCTGAAGACGGGTTTGTTTACCCAGAACTCAATCATTCAAATAAATCTGGCGATATTGTTGTTGCAAATAATCCAACAAAGGACTTTCAAGACTCGGCAGCATTGCCGCCTTTACCTAGAGCCCGATTTTAACCAGATTCGGTATAACCGGGATCTTCACACGGGACTCAGATTTAAACTGGATTCAGTTAAACCACGTCCTTCTTCGGAACTTTCCACGGATCCCTAATTTTAACCAGATTCGGTATAACTGAGGTCCGCCTTTTGTCTTTGTTTCCTGCAAAACTCTAAACAGCACTTATCTCAGATTTACCGTGTCCCAAAGGGTGCACGTTTTGACCATTTTTTCTACGGAGCCCGGATTTTAACCAGATTCAGTTAAGCCGGGGTCCGCCTTCGTCCCTTTCGTAAGGGCGGACTCCACAATCTATCAGGGATCCAATTAAGGAGCTTGGATTTAATTGTATAAAACAGACTTGACATGATTTTCGAAGACGGGTTTCATTACCCTGAATTTATACATGTTTTCCTTCGGCATGATTTTCGGAAACGGGTTTATGTACCTCGGATTCCTACATGTTTTATTTGTACATGATTTTCGAAAACGGGTTTCTTTACCCTGAATTCTACATGTTTTAATTCGACATGATTTTCAGAAACGGGTTTATATACCTCAGATTCCTACATGTTTTATTTGTACATAATTTTCGAAAACAGGTTTGTTTACCCAGAATTCATACATGTTTTCCTTCGACATGATTTTCAGAAACGAGTTTATGTACCTCAAATTCCTACATGGTTGGCCTTGTCATGATTTTCGAAAATGAGTTTGTTTACTCAGAATTCATACATGTTTAGATTGCACATGATTTTCGAAAACGAGTTTGTTTATTCAGAATTCATACATGTTTAACTGGACATGATTTTCGAAAACGAGTTTGTTTACTCTGAATTCTACATGTTTAAACTGGACATGATTTTCGAAAACGAGTTTGTTTACTCAGAATTCATACATGTTTTAAACTGGACACGATTTTCCATCCTAGCGTTAGAGAAAGAGATTGCCGGTACACCTCACACCTCCTTTAGATTCTGTAGACGCGGATGGGCGAGCCATGAGATAAAAAGTCATGGATGCCTCTTTCCGGACGCTCGCACAGGCTGGAGCAGAAGGCGTGATTTTGGAGATTTGGTGAACTTTTGTATAAATCAGAGATGGGTGCTCCATATCACGAACATGTCTCTTAGGTTTTTAACAATAAAACTCCACGAGAGCAGAAAAAGAAAAACCGCTTCCCAATTCTCAAACTCATCATAACCTCCATGACTCAAGATCCCCCACAGTTTTTGCTAACAGAGACTATGGCTTAATCTCATGTCTTTCTAACCTCGATCGTTGAGCCCTTGCTTTGACCATCTTTGGTCGCAGGAATCAGAAATTTACCGATTCCCCACGGACGGCGCCGATGTTCTGTTGTAGAACATAAGTGTCTAGCCCTAGGTGGGCTGATATATTGATGTAGGATCAAATAGCTCTCCCCCAAGTATCTATAGATGAGATACCTAAGAGGATTGGAGATCACAGAGCACAGGGACTTGACCTAGGAGCGATACCTAGGGCCTATGTACCCTGAAGAGGGATCAAAGTCCACGTAGTTCGATGATACTGGAGGCGTTTCGCCAAGGGGGGTGGTGTGTGTGCTCTGTGTGCAGTATATGCAATTGAGAGAGAGCTTAGAAGATGTGTACCTTTTAGGTTAACCTACTATTTATAGAGGCTACCTTAGGGTTAGGGTTTGGACTTGTTGGGCCTCTTGTGCCTCCAAGCCCAAGTGTATTAGATGTCTCCTGTTGGGCCACACCTTGGATGAGCCTAGTATTTTATTCCATAACAGGAGTTGAGGAAAAGAGAAATATCCAAGAAAAAGAAAGACAAAAAGAAGAAAGTAGAGAATCAATAGGGATGGAATTTGTAGTTATCAGCCAATCCATATCTGCTGGTAACAATCAGTTTTGGATATCTCAGGCAACTCGGTACTTAATATCATACAAATATATTCTCATCTCTAATTGTTTTTTCCCAATGAGGGGTATGTTGTATTTGAGGAAATTTTGATGTTGTGATATTTTGTGCATGTTAAAGATGCTACTGGTTCTAATCTTTAAGATTTTTCTATTTTTTCTTTCATAACCGTGGTAAATGATTTTGTAGACATGTTGAGCATGGAACTTTAAACTTTCCATTCATGTTGATGCAGTAGATTACTGATGTGATCTATGTTATGTCTCTTTGAAATGCTAGTCAAGTGCTCAATCTATGCCATGCCTGCTTTAAAATATCACTTACAAAGTTAAATTTAATTGTATAAATAGTTATATTTCTAGAGGTACAACATAACAATTCTGACTGAAATTTCCTTTTTGGTATAACTAAGAAATTTTATCAAATAACTATAAATATTACAGGGACTAAAGAAGAGGCTCTAGTAAACATAGCTGTAATGAATTTATGGTCATCTGCTAATCCATCTGCTGGTAACAATCAATTTTGGTTTTTGGACGTCTCAGGCAACTTGGTTCTTTTTATATAAATATATCCTTATTTACATCTTATTGTTTTTTTTCTAATTGGGTATGTTGAGTTTGAGGAAATTTTGATGGGAGAATATCATCGAGGCACCTAATATATTTGCATGAAAGGACTGAAAATGAAATTACATTGAAGAGACTAAAACCAAGGGCTTGTTTGGTAGTGAGAGAGTTGGTTCCTTATAACGTGGTGGATCAAATTTTGAATTTGCATTAGAAGAGATGTTCATATTTAAAATCTGATAATATTTCAAGTATGATTACTCCAATAGAAAGATATTTGTACCTATTAAAAAACGACTATGTTTTGTTGTTCATTTACCCAATTGGCGTTCTTTCATGGGGAAAAGAACTCTAATAACCTTTAATGCGATCCCTGGAATATTGCCCGTATATTCTCTTGATTCCTAACCAAAATTATAGACATCAAGCCACCGATACATCTTGTTAGTAAAAAAGGCACACACACGTTGTGGGGAAATTTACCAAAATAATAATTTTTAACAAAAATACTACCCAATTAGAGCAGTTTTGAAAAAAAAAAAAATCCAAACTAATGTTGATGCCACAAGTGGCGTCAGCAGTACTGGCGCCACTTGGTAATGGCGTCAGAATATCTAACGCCAAAAGTGGCGTCATACGTACTGACGCCACAGAGTGGCGTCAGTACCCCTGATGCCACTAGAGGCGTAAGATAGCCTGACGCCACTAGGGCGTCAGGAATCCAGTCAGGAGTCAGGATTGACTCCTGACTTTTGTCCCCACCCCGTGACCCACCCACCCCACCCCAAAACCCCCCCCCCACACACACACACACCGTAAACCCAACCCCCCCTCCACCCCAAAAAACCCCATACACACACACCTATGGATAACTGTATTAATTTTTCCTTGAAATTACTACATCTCATTCGAAGGCACATTTGAAAGCAAATAGGAAAGAAAATTTGAACTAATTAGTATTGTGCTTCGTAGGACATGAACGCTTATTATGTTCGAACTGTTTACAGATACCACATCTAGTTCGATTGGAGCTAGGCTGGACCTCCGCCTCATCCATTTCATTGTGGATGCATGTAGATTTAGGGCACCCCTTACCACGCAATTTCGATTGATCGGGGATAATCTTTGGTCCGGAAGCGGGCGGTATTCCTTGTTCACTATCAATCGGCTGAAATGATAAAGAGTACAGCTTCATAATATTGTACGTTGAGAATACCGGATCCACGTACTATTCGGCATAATGGGATACCGCCAAACATGCAGCAATTACATGACTACATGGGAATTTAAATGCCTGAAATTTGCCACACTGGAATTTCCCCTGCCTCAAGTTCACCGCGTATGTATCGCCCTGATCATCAACTTCAAATGTGGTACGCGCCACATCAAACTCCCGAACACACGTCGATGTAGCTCACTCCCGGTTCTTTGTCATAGCTTCTCCAATAACACTTGAAAATTGTTTTCCATTCATTAGATGTTGTTGTGCTTTGTTTCCTCTGTTGAACCAGTAACGAACAAGTCGACTATAGGTGCATTTCACCAACGAAGTTATGATCATGTTCCTCGCTCCCCTGAAAACTTTATTGATTGATTCAGACAAATTGGTTGTCATATGACCGTATCTTTGTCCATCCTCATCATAACTCCGAGACCATTTCTCTTTTGGAATTCTTTCAATCCATGCCGCCACTTCACTATTGTAATTGCAAAACTCGGCATACAAAGCATCAAAGTGGATTTTGTTTGGAACATACCCTATAAAAAAAATGACAGAAAGACACAACATTATGCGATTGTAGTAAATCAAAACATCAACGGATTAGGAGTACATCAGTTGGAGTATATTACCTAATTTCGTTAAAGTTTTCTTCAACTCCTGCACTACTAAAAAACAGTTTTTTGCGGCGGAAAAATTCCCTCGCAAAAAAGCTATTTTCCGTTGCAAAAATGGTTTGCGGCGGAATTTGCGGCGGAAAAAGTTCCCTCGCAAATCATTTTGCAACGGAAAAATTACATTTTCCCTCGCAAATTCTGGATTTTGCGAGGGAAGAATTTTCCCTCGCAAATCCTGGAATTTGCGAGGGAAAATTTGTTCCCTCGCAAATCCTGGAATTTTGCGAGGGAAAACTTTTCCCTCGCAAAATCGTAGATTTGCGAGGGAAAAAATTTTCCCTCGCAAATTTCAATTTATTTTTAAAAAAAAATATAAAAAATCAGAAAAAATAAAATAATTACAAAAATATATATTAAAAATTAAGAAATAAAAAGATTTATATATATATATCATAAAAATAAATTATAACAATCATAAGAGTTTACATGACAAGAAAAACAAAATATTACAAATTATAATGTTGTGACCAAAATGAACTAAAAAGAAGTCTTGGCAAAGCAGATCTGGTCATCATCATTATCACAATTTTTGCCCCGATTAGAGAAAGGGAAACCTTTATAAATAATACATTAACAAGGATCCAAACCAAGCCTTTACGAGTAATAAATGACTAAAGAAAGAGAAACCTGGCATTGCTTAAGATATCCCATCATACCTTGCTTCATTTAGCACTGCCAAGACCCGCTTCTGAAGAGCTAATACTTCACCTGCTGCTTTTTTACCAGCTTCCACGCCTAATATAATAATTACCAGAATGCAAGGGCTGAATCAAATCAAGAAAATAAATGGATTCCACTAGATATTAAGTTACCAGGTTGATGATATGCATTGCTGAAAAAAATAATTTGACTAAAGTGTAAGGTCACCTATTGTTTTAGTGAAAATTGTATGTATTTTGAAAATGGAAAGTTTGAATGATTTGGGCAAAACTCAGGAGTGGTCAACGTGATTTACTCAGAAATAAATTAGCTTGGAGTATTAGCTGAATTGAACCTGTAGCATGCCGAACAAGTAGTCACCACATGTCACACCAGGCTCAAGCTCCCAATCATGACCAGGAGGTCTATCACGTAGCACCTGGGGGGTGTGTGATACAGTTTGTTGCACCACATACTCGATTACCATCGAAGTCAAACTCCTTGCCTAATGATTCCATGACCAACTGCTGTAAGTATTTGCTAAATAATAACAGGCTGTCCTTGTATGGAAGAATGACCATATCCTAGAAAATGTAAGAAAAGAAGAAGAAGAAGAAGAAGAAGAAGAAGAAGAAGAAGAAGAAGAAGAAGAAGAAACCAATAAGCAATGGTAAAATAAACCAGATGATCAGTTATAACCATCCATAAGCATAGTCCGGTCCCAGCTTCAATGAATTACTAGCAAACAAATCACTTGTTCAAACACATGATGTATCTATATACTATCAAACTATCAAAGGTAGATGTCCAGAGGCGTCATTTCAAGCACATAATTTCAGTTAAAGAAAACATTATTTATCAATCTGGCACCTTAAGAAAACATTAGAAACGGATACATACCACAGCGCTTCTATTAGCCTCATCCATCAAAGCTGCGCCAGCAAGCATTTCTCTAAATGGTTGATTGTAACATACTAGTCTGCTGTAACATGACATTACCATGATATTCAAAATATGTATCACTATCATTCTGATCGTGGTCATTAGCCAATAAAATGTCTTCATCTTCTTCTTCTTGCTCTTCCTCATTGTCAGGTTCATCTACCATATAGTCGTTTTTTCTCCATGCACAATGGTTGATTGTGTTGTATGAGGTGTGATTTGGTTGCAGCTTTAACTTTCGACGGATCTTTTCATTCAAATCTTCAGCGGACATGCCTCGAACAATATACATTGCTCTTCTTTGACCATCAAAGCTCAATCCGTTTGCACCTACACTTTTAGAACCATTATAATATACAAATGAACGAATTTGATTTATTTTTTGCTTACTTTATATTATGAAAAAGGAGAACAAATTATAAATAAAACAAAAATAACAATGACACAAATTGCAGTTGAGCAGAAGAAGAAACACAATGTTTATGGAAATAAATAAATAAAAGGAAATGAAGACACAGAATGAAGAAGATGGAGGTCGGAGGGAGTTTCCAGATGAAGGAAGGAAGTGAATTGAGGGAAGGATTTCAGAATAGGGAAGGAGAGTGAAGGAAGGAGTGAAGGAGAGTGAAGGAAAAAAGTGAGCTTATATAGACCAGGGGGCCTTTGCGTGTGTGAAAGGGGGATATTGGCGGGGGGGAGGATTCTTGCCAGCCTGACGCTGGCAGGAATCCTGGGGCGTGGCAGTCTGACGCCCTAGTGGCGTCAGGGTGCCAGATGCCACAAGTGGCGTCAGCCTCCCTGACGCCACTTGTAGCGTCAAGAATGCTGACGCCACTTTTCTGTGGCGTCAGGATTTCTGATACCACTTTGATGTGGCGTCAGTGAATCTGACGCAACCAGTTGCGTCAGTACTGCTGACGTCATCAACTGCATTAGTTTGGAAAAAAAATTCAAAACTGCCTTATTTAGGTAAAAAAAAATTGTAAAAGTTGCTACATTGGTGTTTTCCCCACGTTGTGAGTAGACATCACACATATATGGGGCTGTACTGTTGTAGCGAAATGAGAATTGCACAGTTTACCATGTATTATTATTTTTAAGGTGTAAATTGTTATGAAAATTTTAAATCTAACTTTAAAGAAATGAAGTAAATGACACATGGACTTCTAGGATAAATTTACAACTTAACAAAAATGACGTGGTGACACTGTCTTCTTAACATATTTAGTCAACTAACTATGAAAATTAATTGGGATAACGGTTTGAGCAAAATTGTATTGTTTTTCATACTTTCGAGGAAAAATTGCCCTTGAAAAAATTTCGAGTAAAATTGTCCCTCGGTGGAAATTTCTGGAACAAAATTGTTATGAACAAAAGTTGTAAGATCCATATATCAAATTCTCACAAGTCCCAAGTACTTGTTCTTGTCCTTTATATAACAAACAATTATCTTGATTGCGCAAAATGAATTAGCTGATTAGTTAAAAATAATAAATGCGTAAAAAATACAGTGTCTTTTTTTAAATGTGCCCTTATTTATGAAAAGATTATAAAAGAGAAAATGAATAAAAAAATACATGTGAGAGAATGTGTAGAAAATATGAGAGAGAATGAATAATAAATGACTAAATGAAAAAGAAGTAGTGATAAATGTAAGATAATTAATATAAATATATGTATTTAATAAGACTAGAAAAAATAATTTAAATTTTAAGACGAAAAAGTTACTTATAAAGCAGAGTAGAAATTTAATTTTGTAGTATTATATTATTTGAATCCTGTTAATTTGTCTGAGCAAAAAAGAAAAATCCTGTTAATTTGAAATTTATTTATGTACTTGCATTGTACGTTTTTACTTTTGTTGCATTGTTTTGATGTCTAACCATGAAAGACGATGAATGTGATGTCTAACCATCAATTAATTATTTGGGAAAATCTGTATCAGGGCCCTTTTTGGCCAAAAAAACCCAAAAAAGGCCCCAACATTCTGACATTACCAGAACAGGCCCTAGGGCCCTTTTTGCCATTTGAATATTAAATAAAATGACAAAAACACCCTCAGTTTTAATTTCACTTTCCTCTCTCCTCTCTCCTCGTTTTTGACATCTGAATATCATATTCTCTCTCTTCTCTTGCTCTGTTATCCGGCAATGGAGGAGGAATATGTTTTCCGGCGAAGGAGGAAGAAGTAGAAGAGTGAAAGGAAGAAATATCTTTGTTTATTCTTCCATCCAACGTCCAAGGGGGCTGTTTCATTGTTAATGACCATGCTACTTCGTTTTTAATCATTATAGGGTTGGGTTAGTAAAATCTTGCTCTGTTTTTGGGCATGGAAACAGAGGAAAATGTATGTATTTGAATGGGAATGGTTGAAAGTGATCAAAGAATGAAGGCTGAAAAACACTGAAATTTGATAGTTGTTAATACCTACTGTTTTAGTTGTTAATACCTTGATTTTAGTTGTTAATATGACTGTTTAACTTGTTAATACGATATGAAAGTGAAAACGTTGTAGAGTAAGTTGCTCTGTTTTTTGGGCATGGAAACAGAGGGAGGTTTGTTTGTTAGTGGGAATGATTGAATGTGAAACGCCGATATGAGATAGTTGTTAAAGGGGGTGATATAGTTGTTAATGGGGTGATGTAGTTGTCGGTGGTTACCGATATTGTTGTTAATGGGGTGATGTAGTTGTTGAAGAGGGTTGCTTTAGTTGTTAGAGGGGATGATGTAGTTGTTAGTGGTTCCGATATTGTTGTTAATGGGGGTGATGTAGTTGTTAAAAGGGCCGCTTTAGTTGTTAGAGGGGTGATGTAGTTGTTAGTCGTTCGATATTGTTGTTATTTGGGGGTGATGTAGTTGTTAAAGGGGTTGTTTTAGTTGTTAGAAGGGTGATGTAGTTGTTAGTAGGGGGCTGATGTAGTTGTTAGTCGTTACTGATATTGTTGTTATTGGGGGCTGATGTAGTTGTTAAAGGGGGTTGTTTTAGTTGTTAGTGGGGGCTGTTGTAGTTGTTAGTGGGGCTGTTGTAATTGTTAATGGGGGTTGATGTAGTTGTTATTTTTTTTTCTGATGTTGATATTAAAGGGGTTGATAATATTGTTAGTTTGGGCTGATATGGTTGTTAATTGGGGCTGATCATGTTGTTATTGGGGCTGATGATGTTGTCAGTGGGGTGATGTGGTTGTCGGTGGGCTTGATGATGTTGTTAGTGGGGGCTGATCATGTTGTCAGTGGGGTCTGATGTGGTTATCAGTTTTTTTCTGATATGGTTGTTAATTGGGGTTGATATAGTTGTGCATTTTTTCTGATATGGTTGTTCTTTTTTTTTTTCTGATGTTGATATTAAAGGGGACTGATCATGTTGTTAATTTGGGCTGATCATGTTGTTAGTGGGGACTGATGATGTTGTTAGTTTGGGCTGATTATGTTGTTAGTGGAGGCTGATGATGTTGTTAGTGGGGGCTGATCATGTTGTTAATGGGGGCTGATCATGTTGTTAAAGGGGGTGATCATGTTGTTAGTTTGGTCGATCACGTTGTCGGTGGGGTGATGTTGTTGACATTTGTTTCGACATAGTTGGGGTTGATATGGTTACGCAATTTTTCGATATGGTTACGCAATTTTTCGATATGGTTGTTCTTTTGCTGATGTTTATGTTAAAGGGGTTTGATTTGGTTGTCAAAGGGGCTGATGATGTTGTTGTTAATGGGGGCTGATCATGTTGTCAGTGGGGCTGATCATGTTGTTAAAGGGGGCTGATCATGTTGTCAGTGGGGGCTGATCATGTTGTTAGTTTTTCCTGATAATGCTGGTAAATAGGTACCTTATTATATCCCATTTTGCAACATCTGCACACACAAACTAACAATGACAGAGATGAAGGAAACAATTGTCTTTGTCATTCATATATATAATGTCATGTCACTTACATCATAAAAGTTACAAAACTTTGTTATGAATATGAACTCAAGTGTTCTACACAATTGTTGTAATAAAATCGTCATACAACCGATGAGATGTATATACACTTAAAACGAAGTCACCTAACTAAATTAAACGATTGCTTCCTAGCTTCTCATCTTACGCTTGTGGAGTCCTCGATCATTGACAACACTTTGTCTCGATGCGTGTTGTTTCGATGGTGACCAACCACCACAACATGACAATCTTCGGTTCTGGATTTCATCCATGGAGTAGGAAGGCATCGTGTATCCATCCTCTTGCTCGGTGGCATCCCACATTTGCAACCATGAAACAACATGAACACCACATGAGTCCACGAAAACAAGAAATTTACGAGAGGTGTTAACAACTGCTTCATTAAACATGGACATTATATATATGGATGTTGAACAACTTAATAGACACTTACACATCCGTTTGGACATGGACTTTAGACCATGTCACCCCCTTGGGAATTCTATCCTCGTGCTCAAACAATTGTGGCTTTACCAATCGGAGTATGTCCATGAAGCATTTTCGCTGAAATTAAAGTTCACACAACAAGATCACAAGTTATGTTGACCATTTTCTAACTTTAACACACATGAAAATTCAGTTCGACTTACCACAAGAGTTGTAATCTTTTCCTTTTCCTTAAAGGAATGAGGTTTTTGCCTTCTTCTTTATCTTGGTTCCCAACTTTTTTCATGCAAAACACCTTTCAAGAAATGGGGAAGGGAATAGAACAACATAAAAACTTCAATTTCATCATCAAAGTTGAGAATACAGGGGGAATTTTCCTTTTGCAGCCAAATTAGAGAGTTTGCAGCATATTAAATACTCATTTCAGCAGCTATATTTCATATAGTTCTCACAATTTTTTCGTTTAGGATTGGCATTCCAGCAAGCTAATAACAATAAGATGCACCAACATAATTGCTAAAAGAAAAAAAAAAGATTTCAATTCAAATGATTTCCATTCAAAAGAGAGATACTTTACCTAGTTTGGAAAGAAAGCTGCAATGAGAAGAAAAGAAAATCATTTACTCTATTAAGAATCATCACAACATAGTGGATGAGATTTAAAGATCACTAATAAACGAAGCCAAGCTATAGAACATGCACAAGTCCCTACTTCTTATTAGCATCATTAAAAACCAGATTCTCCTAGCTTAGCTTTAAGTTTATTTAGTTACGTATGGCCCATTCAGTGCTTATTTGCTCATTTCATAGCACAAGATTTTTTCAACAATTTAAGGTAATGTACTGTCCAGAAAGTAAGTACAAATTGGCACTTACATACATCCATTGAGCCACAATACTAATGGTTTAGTAAAAGAGTTATATGGAGACTCCACAAAATAATAAAAAGGGCTCTTCCAACACTTCATCATCCTCCTCGTCCCACCATGGATTTATCACTTCAACTTTATTATTCTTTGAATTATATCTCTTTGATGAAATCAGTTCTTGAAGCCTTCTTGCCTGCTGACTCGCTTCAATACCAGTGATGATCAAAAGCAAAGCAAAAAACATAAGCAGCATAAAGAGAAAATGCCTTCATCTTCTTCTCTCTCCCTGATTTAATTAGTACTTCTCTATATCTCAACAAGTACCTTATACGTCTATATATATAGACACAAGCACACATTGGCTATATATATATATGGACTTTCTCATAACACAAATGAAACAGATCTCTCAACTTTAGACAAAAATGCTAGGACTATTAAATATAATCTAACACCTTATTACATTTGTTTTGACCTATATATTCACTATAAAGAATTTAGAAAGAATCACAAATTGGCACTTACATACATCACCTTCTCGGAAGAGTTTTGGAGTTTATTATATTTCTTTGTGATTGACTTGACTCAATTCACTCAATCAAGGGTGATTTTCGTGCCTAGAATATAGATTCTCCGCCTTTAAGCATTTCAGAGCAGTTTCAAAATGCAAACAAATACAACTAGCTAAAAGAACTTTAATTTGGACTAAATTAATAAAAACATAAAATCTCCCTTGAAATCCAAAGTGAACTGCAACAAGAACGGTTGGATTTGTCAGAAAATTGGGACGAAAAAACCTAAAACGTTTCTTACCGTCAATTGCCACAGGAGACAACGAGACTTTCGGAGAGCAGAGATGGTTGCACGGTGGCTGATGGTTGAACCTTTGAACGACGTCGGAGACTTGAGCACACAGCAGAGGTTTCCTTGCAGAGACACACGACCGAGAGAGAGAGAGAGAGAGAGAGATTTGAAATTGGGAATGAAATTGCCTCAGTCCCCTCCTTTGTCCTGTTGTGTAAGTGGTGGGTGTGTTGGTCATTTCCCTAAACAATGGAATGCCAGAAGAGGCCCTGGGGCCTCTTCTGGAAATGTCAGAATCTTAGGGCCTTAACTGGGATTTCAGAGTTTAAAAGGGCCCTGGTACGGATTTTCCCTAATTATTTTTGACTTCACGGTGCCCTCATTATTTTAACACTTGAGAAATGAGAGCTCGTCTTCCATTGTCGAGTTCACTCTCCTCCCTCTATTGTATACTGCAAGCCATGGCTGCTGAGCTTGTGGGAGGAGCATTTCTCTCTGCCGCTCTTGAAGTCTCTTTTAAAAGGTTGGCTTCTTCAGACCTCACCAACTATTTTCAATCAAGAAAGCTCAAGGATACCTTGCTCAAGAAACTTCAAATAACTCTCATTTCTCTGAATCAGGTGCTTGATGATGCAGAAGCAAAACAGTACACGAAACCCAATGTTAAGAAGTGGCTTCATGAGCTCAAACATGCCGTGTACTTAGCCGATGACCTACTAGATGAGATTGTTACTGAGGCAACCAGGTTGAAGATTGAAGCTCAGAATCAAACTGCTAGCAGTAAGGTACTGGGCCTCTTTACTGATTTTGTCAATCCATTTGATAAACAAATTGAATCTAGGGTTCAACAATTGCTTGATGATTTGGAGTTCCTTGTAAAACAAAAGGATGTTCTGGGATTGAAGGAAGGCTCTGGTAGTGGTAGTGAAGTTGGAGTTGTAGGGAAAGTATCGAATAGATTGCCAACTACATCTCTAGTAGCTGATGAGTCTAGCATATATGGTAGAGATGGTGATAAAGAGAAAATAATTGAGCTTCTACTTGATGAGGATTTGAGTCGAAACCCTTTATCTGTGATTTCCATAGTGGGTATGGGTGGGTTGGGTAAGACAACTCTTGCCCAACTAGTGTACAACAACGGAAGGGTGGAGAATCATTTTCAACTCAAAGCTTGGGTGTGTATTTCAGAAGAATTTGATGTTGTTAGAGTTACAAGAACGATAGTTTCTGCACTTGGATGCTTCATAACTGGATATGAAGACCTAAATCAGCTTCAGCTGATATTGAAGGAGAAATTGGTGGGGAAGAAATTTTTGCTAGTCCTTGATGATATTTGGAATGAGAGCCAATCTGATTGGGAGGCTATGCAAGTTCCATTTCTCTTTGGGACTTTGGGTAGTAAGATCATTGTTACAACACGTAGTGAAAAAGTAGCATTAGTTGTGTGCTCTAGTAGAGTTTACCAAATGGCCTTATTAAATGAAGAAGATGGTTGGAAGTTATTTGCAGAATATGCTTTCAGGAACAAAGATGATAGAATGTGGACAAATCTCGAGTCAATAGGTAAGAAAACTGTTGAAAAGTGTAAAGGGTTGCCTTTAGCTATAAAAACATTGGGTGGCCTCTTGCATGCCAAATCATCAGAAAAACAATGGAATCAAATCCTTAATAGTGAGATATGGCAGTTGCCAGATGATGAGAGTGATATAATGTCAGCTTTAAGATTAAGCTACCATTACCTTCCTTCAAATTTAAAGCGGTGTTTTGCATTTTGTTCTATTTTTCCAAAAGGCTATGAAATTGAGAAGGACCCTCTAATCCATATGTGGATGGCTGAAGATTTGTTGCATTGCAATCAAGGAAATAAAAATGTGGAAGAAATGGGAAGTCAAATCTTGGATGAACTAGAATCAAGATCGTTTCTCCAAAAGTCAACAATTCATAATAGGTATATCATGCATGACCTCGTAAATGATCTTGCAAAATCAATATCTGAAGAATTTTGCCTAAGGATTGAGGGTGGTAAGGTTCAATATATTCATGAAAAGATTCGATACTTATCATACTCAGCTTCACGTGATAGCAGTGAAATATTACTAGAGCGTTTTCATGGGTGTAAGGGATTGCGATGTTTCGTGTCATTAACACGAGGACTACCATTCTCCATTAAGGAGGGTAAGGATGAGGGTGAAATATTATCAAAATTTAAGTATTTGAGAATTTTGAGCTTGAGAAGTGTTGGAACTATTACAAAATTAGGTGTTGGTATGAACAACTCAAAGCACCTCCGTTATTTAGACCTTTCTGACACCAGAATTGAAAAATTACCAGATTCAACGTGTAGAATGTACAATCTGCAAACTTTGAAATTGTGTGGGTGCACTCAATTTGTTGAGTTACCTCCAGATTTGGACAAATTGACGAATCTGCATCATCTAGACCTTTCTAAAACTAAGATCAGCAGGTTACCTTATTCACTTTGTAAACTGCCTGATTTGCAAACACTGAAATTGCAGGCGTGTCAATCTTTGGTTGAATTGCCACCAGGTTTGCACAACCTCATTAATCTTCAACATCTTGATATAAGTTGGACTAGTATAAGGGAGATGCCTAACAACATGGGAAGGTTAAAACATCTTCAAATATTGACTAGCTTTTATGTAGGAAAGCACAATGGGTCTAATTTGGAGGAGTTAGGGAAACTCGTCAATCTTCGAGGCAGTCTTGAGATCTCAAAACTGGAAAATATCAATGATCCAACTGATGCTAGGGAGGCCTATATGAACAATAAGAAGTACTTATATAAATTGGATCTACGTTGGAGTGGAAACAATGAGGATTCACAAAATGAAAGGTTCATATTGGAAGGTCTCCAACCTCATGTCAACTTAAAAGAGCTCGCTATTAGAAACTATGGTGGGACAAGATTTGCAGATTGGTTTGGTGCTCCTTATTTGCCTAATTTAGTATCTGTTGTGCTGCGGGCATGTAAATATTGTTTTTGTTTGCCACCACTTGGACAACTACCCTCTCTCAAGTCAGTTCATATTTCTAAATTAGAGGGAATAAAGAAGATTGGCTTAGAGTTTTATGGGAATAATAATTTGTCATGTGTTCCATTCCCATCCGTTGAAAATTTGTTTATTGCTGAAATGTTGGAATGGGAAGAATGGATGCATTTAGAAGGTGAATGTTTCCCTTGCCTTAAAGAGATTGTTATTAGAAATTGTCCCAGATTAAGGAAGTCACTTCCTCCATGCCTGCCATGTTTAGAAAAGCTAGAAATTGAACAATGTGGAGACTTGGAGCTTGAATCATTCCCTACCAAATCATTCTCTACTCCTAAACTTGAATCTATCCATCTTTCTGGGTTGCCCCATCTGAAGTCATTACACGAAGAAATGCATACACTCCTTCCCTATGTTCAGTCTCTATTACTATCTCGCTGCTCCCAACTGCAATCAGTTCCTCAGAATGGACTTCCTTTGAGCCTTGTCCAAGTTCAAATGCATGATTGTCCCAAACTTATCGCTTCTCGCATGAACTGGGGCTTGCATAGACTTCATTCTCTTCAAGACTTCTCTATTGGTGAAAATTTTGAAAATATGGAGTCTTTCCCAGAAGAGGGGTTGCTACCGCCAAATCTCAAAATTCTTCGATTTGTAGGATGTTCAAATTTGGTCAAACTAAATGGCAGTGGCCTTCTCCCTCTCACATCTGTTCAACTCTTAATAATATCGAACTGCCCTAATCTCCAATGCTTGCCAGAGGGAAGTTTACCAAGGTCCCTGTCCCATTTATTTATTAGGGGGAATTGTCCATTTTTGAGGCAACAGTACCAAAACAATGGACAAAAACGGCATACAATTTCTCACATTCCCTGTGTTTGTATCAGCTAAAATTTCGTTCCAGGAGTTTCGTAAGCTTCTAAAGCCCTTCTAGGTACTTCTTTTACCTTATACTAATATGTCAGTTTCATTTATTAAGTTTTCACTTTTTTTCATGCAAAGGCATCATATTTTATTACAACATATGCAGGTCAGTAATTTTGTGTGTCTTCAAAAAAGGCATTGTTTGTTTTACACGATTAATTTTGATGCTGTCTCATGCTTTTATTTTTCTCCTTGTGCAGAAATGCTAAGCCAAATACAGTGACTCTGAACTATCCTGAGTTTCAATCTATGGATCCCAAATACAGTGGCTCTGATCTCATCCTCACCTAAAATCTTGTCCACAGAACCGCATGCTTGAAGTTTCCACTATCCACTCAGCTTTCCCGATTGTGATAGCTAATACGACGAGAAAGCTCTGACAAGACATAAGTATTAAGAGAAGGAATCTCTTAGCCCTCTGCAAAGTCATGTGCTGTTTATCTTAGTTATGGTCTTCATCTTCCTCGGCATCTGATGGTATTTCTATGAGAAAGTTGTCAAAAGTACAGATGAACAGTATTGCTTTTACTTTGGAGGTTATCTTCTATGGATACTTCAGTTTTGTTCTCCGTCAGCTCTTCAAAATGAGAGCTAGAAAGAAGGACCCGTCATTTTCCATCGAAGGGATGCAGTTGCTCTTTTTGGTTCTTGCTCATCATTGTTCTGTAAGAATCTTTCTTTCATGAAAATAAAGTTCCTCTCTGTTTGGTTTCTTCTTCTTGAGGTTTGATTTCTGAGATAGAATTACTTGTAGTTTGAAGAATTTGATAGTAAATACCGGAAAGCTATGGTTTTTGTTTGCATTTGTAGCAGAATAAAAAACTTCCAATCTATTATGATAAGGATATTGTGACTATTGTGAGTATACAATAGGAGATGGTGCTTAATGAATTTGGTCTAAGATATGGAATCTTGTTTATGTGCAAAGAAGTTTGCTAAATGAGGATTAAGACTTGACTAACAGTGCTGGGATGAAAAGAATTGGGAATAAACACAATTGCCTAACATATTGAAATTTCACTTTTAATCATGCTTGAGAATTGAATCATGATCAATCACCATATAAAAGCTAGGAATTTTTGCTTATTTTCTTCTATTCCTTGCACTGGCTGTTGAAAATGAGTGAGTGAATTAATTGGCCTTCATGTTTTGCTGATTGCAGGTGGTTTATGGCCCCCATCCTGTTAAGAATTTGGTTGGTCATATTGCACTCCGGCATTTATTCTAGCGGAGGTCAGTTTATTTGTCCTGTGAAGGAAGGTGATATCATATATGCAACAAATCAAGGTTTTTGTGATATCAATTAAATGAATGATCAATTACCTTCAAAAGTTTCTCTTTTAGACCCCCGGCTGTTTCTTCAAATGGAGCTGTTATGCCTTTTAATTTATTTATAACTGACATTAAACCCCTGAATCTTACTATGTCCTACATATACTTCTTTTATATCATAGGTTCTCTTTTAATTTTCTGTTGTTGGACTTGAATCTGAAATAAAACCTCAAAGCTTACCAATCAATGTTGGAACAAGTGCATTTATCTTGGGGAGCTTGTAAATTCCTTTTCTTTGTTTTCCTACTAACTCCATTTTTGAAACTGATGTTTTATTAATTTCACATTCCCTGGACTCTAACTTACCAACTCTGGTTGTCTAATGTTCTTCATTCTATATAATTGATCTTTTTATCCAAAAAAAAAAGAAAATCTTGAAGAGCTTGTAAATTTTTGCAGGAACTCCATGGTGCATTTATCTTACAGTTTCCTTGAACTATGGCATGAGCTATAATTGTTGTAAGAAGTCCGTCTTCTAAAAGTATTGGAATTGATTCTGCCACTTCAGAACCAGCTGGAATGTATGCATGTTGGTCATTTTGAAATTAGAACTCAACAACTGTATAATAAATTGGTCTTTTGCAGCTTGCTCTGTTACGTGTTTATTAGTCATTCATTTTGTTTACTGAAAAAAAAACATATTTCACTACAAAGCTTATTCCTTCATTTGATTTAAATCATTATGTTTTTGTGTCGTTGCCTCATTGATAATTAAGATTACATTTTTATTAGAAAAACTAAATTACTATTTTTTTTTTATTGGTGATTAAAAAGTATTACTTTATCAAATAAATTTCTTAATATGTTTTTAGGAGTTTTCCTCGCATCTTTTATTTTTATTTGTAAATAAAGATTTTTTTTTCCCTTCATTATTAGGTATGCAAAATGGATTAGTTTATTATTTTTAAATTTTCTATCAGATAATTATAAATGATTTGTTTATTTGGTTCCAAATGTATTATTTGTATCCAGGACCTCCAAAATAAATTTTCATGCCACGACCAAATCTGAAATGATTTGTTTATTATTAATTACTTCTTCTGATCATAGATATAAGAGTTAGTAGATGATTTACTTTGATTTTAAATATAATATCTCAATTTTCTTTGTTTTTCAAACTTATAATTCTTTTATCAAAATATCCCAATTCATTAAACATATCAAAGGAGTTGGAGTTTCTCTAATGCAAATTGAGGGTTGTAGTTATTTAATAAATTTTTATTTTCCGATTAGTTTGGACAGCTTAGAAAAAACTTTTATGTCGCATCAAATATAATTTTAATTCATAAAGTCTCAGTTGTTCTTATTTTTTCTCTAATTTTATCGAAGTTGTTTTTACGTATCAATCATAAATCATGCTTTAAATTGTTACATTGAAAAACCAAAGAATTTCATAGGGTAAAGGTGCAATTACATAAACCGAGGTCCTGAAATCAGAACTGAAAATCGGTCCGGTCTGGGCATATGGTTCGGTATTTTTTTAAAAACGATTGAATTTTTTTTTTTTTTAACTTTAAAATTTTATATTAATTACTTTAAAATCTTCAATTTATTACTTTCAGATTGGTTTTCATCCTATTTGACCCACTGATTTTTAATCCAGTAGTAATATAGTGTTTAGTGAGTTCAAACCGTTGACATAAAAATTATAAAATGAGGTAATTTTAACACAACGGTTATCCGGGTATGAACGGACGTTAGTTCCGTGTATGTGCGTCCCGTATGTCATTTTCCTCTCCGTTTTACTGTTCATCACCATCTTCATCGATCAGCAACACAGAGAGAGCTAGAGGTCAAGGGAAAAAGCCACCGTTCACTGCTCGCTAACCATCATCATCGCCAAGGGACAGTGAAACACACGCTGCTGGTGTTTGTCTGGACTAGAGGAAGAGGAGGGAGCGACCGAACACTGTGGAAACTCCTTCTTCAGTTGAAGAACCAGAGCGAAAACGAAGATCGGAGGGAAGGCTGTGTTCTTTTCCGGCGATTTTCAACACCGGAGAGAACAGAGAGGAGAGCGCCAAAAAACCAGAGGAGGCCAGCCACCATCAGTACTGTTCATCTTCTTCTTTTGGGGGACTTTCACCATCTTCTTTGATTGGGTTTTGGATAACCATGATGCTGATTTGTTTCTTTAAACTGCCGAGCTATCTCCATCATTCACCCTCACCGACTCAACCCCCAGCCACCCCCTTACGCTGGGATTCTGCGGGTCAGTGAGTGTTGTTTTTCCTTGCCACTTCCTTGTATCTGAGAAAATTCAATCAAATGGAACAAAAAGTAGGGTGTTTGATGGACTGGGAGGTGAGCTCACGGCCATGCATTGATGGTAAATCTCTGGCCTTTCTTCACTCAACGTGCACCTTTGAGTGGGGCCCACATACACTAAAGTGACGGCATTTTGCAACAAGTTAATGGTAAGGGGAAAATAGAAATAAATACCGTCTGAATTTGCAAAAGCCCCAAATATCCATCGAATTTGTAAAAAGACTGAGAAGTGATAAGGATCTCTGAGGAATATGCAAATTCGGGTGAAAAGTTCACACTGCCCTTAAGTAACTTTATCAAGACATTGGAGGGAGTAAGGCCACTCCATTCTCATTCGACTGCCCTAGCGCATTCTTCATCGTCTTCATTATGATGCTCATTCTTCATTGTCTTCCTCGCGACGCCGTGAATCCCTTAAGAAAAATCTGGTTTGATTTTCTGAAATTTTAATCGTTTCAGATGTGATGGTTGTTGGGGCTGAACTCCATCATTGGAAGTGAAAGAAGGAGAGATAAAGAAAAAATGTGAACAGTAAAACGAGCTCAGGAAGCTGAAAAATCCAGTAATGAACAGTAAATGCGTTTGAGGAAGAAGGTGAACAGTAAATGTAGACTTTTAGCAAAATTCGTAATAACTTTCAACGACTATTTTCATATAAACCGTCGTTGAAAGTAAGCAAAAAAAAAACAGTTACAACGAGTGTTAAAGAAAACAGTTGTTGAAAATACTTTTAACTACTGTTTTCTGAAAAACAGTCGTCAAAAGTTTTTGAAATATTTTAAAAACACTCGTTGTAACCTTTTTTTTTTTTTTTACTTAACTTTCAACGACGGTTTATATGAAAATAGTCGTTGAAAGTTATTACGAATTTTGTTAAAATTCCACATTTACTGTTCACCTTCTTCCTCAAACGCATTTATGGTTCATTACTAGATTTTTCAGCCTCCTAAGCTCGTTTTATTGTTCACCTTTTTCTTTATCTCTCCTTCCTTCACTTCCAACGATGTAGTTCAGCCCCAACAACTACAACATCCCAAACGATTAAATATTTCAGAAAATCAAACCAGATTTTTCTTAAGGGATTCACGACGTCGCAAGGAAGACGATGAAGAACGAGCGTCGCAATGAAGACGATGAAGAACGCGCTAGGGCAGTCGAATGAGAATGGAGTGGCCTTACTCCCTCCAGTGTCTTGATAAAGTTATTTAAGGGCGGTGTGGATTTTTCACCCGAATTTGTATATCTCTTAGAGGTCCTTGTCACTTCTCAGTCTTTTTACAAATTCGATGGACATCTGGGGGTTTTGTAAATTCAAATGGTATTTATTTATCACAATTACAAACACAGTGTGTGTGAGTGCACACTTGAGTGTGCACTCACACACACTCAATAATTTGATTATTAAGTATGCACTCGCATGCACACTTGAGTGTGCACTGCGAGTGCACATTCACTTCACTTTCTCTCTCATCAGCAACTTACTGTCTTCGCCGTTATGGGTCTATGTCTGAAAAATTTTCATCAGCAACGATCAAAAACGAAACTAGGAGGCGTTTGGGAGCTTGATCTAAAAAATCTTCTCCGCCATAAGGCATTTAGGCACTACTACATAAAAGGGATACGGCGTCCTATTTTTTGTACATTTAACGTCCTTTTTCTGGGGGACGCCTATCTGGGGGGCGCTGCAGGTTAAACTTACGGCGTCCTATTTTTTAATTAGACGCCTAAAATTATGACTTAAGGCGTCTAATAATTTAAATAGGACGCCTTAAATGTGGCCCAAACGCTGCTTAAGTCATGACTTAAGGCGTCTAAGTCTGGGACTTAGACTCCTTAAGTCTGACTTAAGGAGTCTAATTCGCATACTTAGACTCCTTAAGTCTGACTTAATGAGTCTAATTCTCAGACTTAGAAAACATAATACATCCTCATATATATATAACAAATATTCCAAGACATATAGTTCATGATGTTCATCATTACAAATGAATTCAATCCAGATTCCACAAATGAATGAATGTACATGTTCGGCAAGTTCAAAGTCTTGCACAATAGAAAGAAGGCAAAGAAACACCTTTGGCATTATAGATATGTCTTTGAGTCCCCACTTTGGCTGGAAACCAATGCCCAAAAATCCAGTTCCCATTTCCTCATCAATAGCTTTAACCTATCAAAAGAAGTGTGCAGTGATTTTTCATAAAGTTACAAAATATATTTAGAGGGCACATCAATGTAACTATGCAACTAAAGGTGCACTATTCTAAACTGCAAAAGCTACAAATGTGGTATCTTCATCTCTATGTAGTAGAATTGATAGAATCAAATGCAACTGCCTGAAAGTTCAGAACATTATAAATACATAGGGGAATGGCTATCTCAACAGTTGCCACATATCAAAGTTTACTAACATAATATACATATTGACTCTAAAAGTATTCATAAATACAATTCAATAAAATAAAATAAAATGCTAATGCCACAGCCAACAAAGGAAAATACATGCATGCATAAAGATACTTGAGTCTGCCAGGAGAGGATAAGCTGAGAATTCGCATAAACAATGGACCCAAAGGAAACATGTTTACGCCACCTAAATGAACGTGCAGAATATATATTATGCATGAGCTTCCCAAAGGAAGTGAGTACTTATGAATATATATCTTCAATATTAACGTGACATAGCTATGCTTAATAACTTATGAATTAGTCATAACTTCAATAGTAGCACATAGTACATGATGATTAATAAAACACCAACCTTGAAAAATATGCATACAGATACCCACATTACAAGCGTCATTTTATTCAAAAGAAAAACCATGTTTCTCATTAGATCTCCTCTTCCAATTTTCTCTTTTTCTACAAGGGTTCTCTCACACACACATGATTGTATATGTATATATATTGGTTGGGTGGGATGACAAGTGGTGTGTTTTATGAGCAACATAGTACCTGTATATATTATCATACGTTTCAACTTCCTTGCACTCATCAATGTTGGGACAAGAATTGTGTGCAAGTGCATGGACAAGGTAAGGAAGGATGTATTCAGGATAGGTGACAGCAGAATTCACATCAGATTGCTCCCTTGCCTTTGTTTGCTGAAGCATTTGAATAATGTCAACCAAGTACTGTTTCCCCTAGAAGATGAAACAAGAACCATCATGAGAAACCCATACTTAACATGAAATTTTAGTTAGACTAAAAACAAAATAAAATTTTAGAAATACAAAAATGATGCAGCTAATCTTCCAAAACAAAATTACCTCTGCAAACTCATCTGCCTTGGATTCAAAAATGTTGAGCATCAAGGCACAAGAATATTTTGCATCCAAAAGCCTGTCTTTTATATACTGATGAACTTTGCTTAGGAAAATCTTCTTAGCTTCAGGGAAGTTAATCTGAAAGACCCAATGAAATCATAGATGATATAGCAGCAAAAAATTCATCTATAGATGATATAGCAGCAAAAAATTCATCTATAGATGATATAACAGTAAAAAATTATAATAGCTCAAGAAGAAAATAATAGCACCAAAGGAAGCGACCTTAGATGTCTCCAAAGTCAAGTAAAAAAGACCAATGGGTATCTTGTGATCCCACTGCCTTGACAAACGAAGAACCGCCTTTGCAGATGCTAGGCTCAAGTGAGCCTTATCAACTAAACTGTAAGGTGTAAATGAGTGCATAAATATATTATCTAATATAGAGGGGGGGAAGAAATTGGTCATTGTCAAATATTCTGATTAAAAGAAAAAAATTCTTCCATGAGCTAGACATACCTTGAATGTATCTCACTAGATATTTCACCATATGTTAACATGTTCTTAAGGATGTCAAGAAGACCATCTTATATCCTGCACATATTTTGTCTCATAAGATAAATTCAGTGTTGACTCATGAATGATAAGGAGAAAATTATAAATTATAGAAAAATATTAGGGATTAAGTTTCAGATGAGTAAAAAAATCAAGAACTGAATTATATATATTTGGTTAAACTTTGGAGACTGAGTTATAAGTAAGTCAACACTTCAATAATCAAAAGAGTAATTTTTCCTAAAAATTAAAAACAGAATCAAGCATGGCCTAGTCGTCTTAGGTATGTTGGTTGATCGATAAAAGTTGTCTGATGGTTTTCATTTTCTTTAGAATCTCTCCCCATTAAAATTATATTGGATAATCTTGTTGAAATTCAAATGCATGGGAGCAAAATAAAGCAACTATAGAATTGCTTACCTGTGAGATGATTCACACATTATATAAACATACATATAAGGTTCTGAAGCTTTTTATGTTAGCTTTAGCCCCATCAAGTTGTAAATAGGAAACAATTCAACTGGATGCTGACATACTGTGCTTTGCATCAGACAAACAATGACTCAAGCCCGTGGCAAGTGGCAACAAATTAAATACACAGACCACAAAATGGCACTATAAAATTTAAAAAAATACAAAAGTTTTAAGACTGGAAATATCTCACCTGGCATGCCACATCTTCTAATTTATGACCAAGCTTGCTCAATGCCTCTGCATTGAGACCAGTGAGCTCTAGATTTCCAATTGCGTTAAGCAAAGCTCTATCCTGGACGATAGAATCATACATAAAACAAATTTTAAATATGAAAAAATGTTGTGAACAGTTGTAAAAATCATTCTAATGGTTAAAGTCCTCTCACACCTGGAAGAAATTCCATTGAAAGGTAATATGATTGCTTAACATTTAGACTCTCATAATAATCATAAGTAGCATTCCAGATTATTATGAGTGCATCCCAAACACTCTGTGCAGTTGCAAAGAAAGCCTTTAGGTTTGATTCACTTCTTCAATGCTTCCATAGCACATAAGCATGAGACGTGATGCATATAATCTACATATAATCAGGTCTTGTATCCCTTTATAAATCATGTTCTATAAATAATACCAGCATGAATCAGGCATTCCAATCTATTTAGAAATTAACCTGAACAATAAGCATGACCTCTGCAATACCACCAAAATCTTCAGCATCAGGCATCAGCAACCTTCCCATTTGTCCTTCCTTCTCAAACCTGAAAAGAAAAATTCAACAACCAATTAATGGATGAATAGTTCAGCATCAGCAACCTTCCCATTTGTCGTTCCCTTTTGGTTTAACTTTTTTAATTTTCATGGCTAGCTACCTATAATTTTTATGTTCATCTATTGTAGTTCATCGTCAACAAAAGCTTCCTAAAGATGATTCACGCAGTCAGTAATGCCATCGCTTGAACATATAACCTTAAGTGCAAAATCAATACCTCCTGAACTTTTTATTGGAGCTAATAAACTATTTGTTGAAGCTCGATTTGGCAGCATCAAAGGACCACTAAAGCTTGGAGCTTTCCGTACTTCACGACTAACTTTCTCACCTAATGGCTGATTTTCAATCTCAAACCTAAAAGTAGAACATATTAATCAAGCAAAAGATGATGATAGTAATAAGAGAAAACCAGTTACCTAATAGCACAGTAAGCAAAGAAGTAGCACATTTGATATATTTATTTCAAAATTTTAAATTACAAACTCCCCAAAATGTATATGAATATATTAAACAAAGGTGAAAGGGAAAAAGAGGATTCTCACACAACAATTTCTTTTCAGAGGCTACACTCTGAACCTATTTCATTTCATATCAAAATGTGAATGAACTAAACTGTCTATATGTCATTAAATGTTAAACTAATTTATACAAGTAATTAATAGGGCATTCCTTCCAAGTGAGAGTCAATCACCTAAACAAAACTTCCTAGAAATCAGACTTTCCCACAGAAATTTTAGGAGTGAAAAACTTTCAAACCATCGACCAATTTGAAATCAAATGTGAAAGAAAATAATATAATCTCCCTGACACTGATTTACATCCATAGCAGAACTGCAGAAGTACACAAGAAAGAATGAAATAATAGTTATTACCGTGAACAATATGAATAAGAAGTCAGGGCGAACCGCAAGTCAAGCCCTTAAGTCAATCCATCTATTTTTGACTACCGATCTCACTCCAGCCGAGTCCAATCCGAAAAAAAAAAACTTTCATCTGGTGCAGATTGCTTTCGCCTATTAGAGCAGAGGACAGCAAACCAAGATAAATTCCGTCATTCTTTCGATTGACATTTCAGGCTTTAGGTATTCACAATCTTCCTTCGGGCATTCACGCTCTTGATTTAGGGTTATCGGATTGCAAGAGGACGCGCGAACGACGGGAACAGAGAGGGAGTCGGAGCTTAGAGGCGGTGGGTTTCGGGAAGCAAGGCGGAGGCACGACGGCGACGGTGTGAGAGAGAGGGACAAATGAGTATTTCGCGATCGAGGAGGGGCGGCGCTGGAGAGAAAAGCAAGAGTGTTTATTTCAGACGATATGATCGAATAAGAATGACTAAGAAAGGAAAAGTTAAGGGCACGTTTGGCGTCTAACAAATATCTTAGACGCCCTAAATCCAATTTATGTCCATTTAAGGAGTCTAAGTTATGGAATTAGACTCCTTAAGTCTCACTTAAGGAGTCTAATTCTCAGACTTAGACTCCTTAAGTCAGACTTAAGGAGTCTAATTTATTACTTAGACGCCAAAAGTGCATTTTTGGCGTCTAAGAACTAAAGTTAGACGCCAAAAGTCAACAGATAATTACAAAAATGCCACCGCCTTCTTTTTTACTTCTAAGTTTTAAAATAGGACGCCAATTAGGGAAGTAAAAGCCAATTTCTGTAGTAGTGAGGTCTGCATTTGAAATTAGCTACAGAATTACATCAGCAACAATTATGGCAATCCAGGGTTTAGCGAGAGTTGCGTCACGCATTAAAGACACTAGAAGCTCCCAGAAACTCGCAATGCAAGGAGAGCCTATACCATCAAATTCTGTTCTCTTCTTTGCGGATTGAAGACACAAGAAGTTCGCAAAGGGAAAGTTCATCTTCTTCAATTTTCCGTAGTCGTCAGAAAAGGGTTCCCACCAAATTGGTGGGAACCCATTTTCCCATGTATAAGGGAAAATTGTCGCACCACCGGAAAACATTTTGCCAGGAGAATGCGAACCAAACAACCGCGTGCGATGGAAAATACCCATTTTCCTTTTCCTTCCCCCAATTTTCTTTGATCCAAATGGGCCTAAGTGACAAAAATATTCACACACCTACAAATATATATCTTTTTTTTAATATATAGAAAAGGCAAACAACTCAGGTATTATCCACCTAGTCTAAAACAAGGAACATATCTATCTATAGATCATACAACAATAAGGACCGAACATGCTCAGAAGAAGAAGAAATGACCATGAAATCAACGCCCATGCTCCATGCTTCATTAGCTATCGTTGCCTTCCCCATTGTAATTGAAACACCCGAAGCACGACTCCACAAGAGGTCACCTATCCTGAAATTTCCTTTGTCTTTGTCTGAGCACACTTAACCTTGTGAGGCATTTAACCTTATCTGATAGCAGAGGCACACCACATATGATATATAGTCCAAGAATCCTAGCTCATCATGCTTCAGCTGTAATAACAGAACCAATACCAACATGAAACCTTGCAAAAACTCTTCCTTATGATTCCTTAAAACGCCTCCAGTAGTGGTGCACAAGCCGGACGATTGATGACGAGATCCATCAACATTAAACTTTACCATGTTTGGTGGTGGAGAAACCAAACAACGCAACACAGACCATCAATCTGTGCATTGGAAATAGACTTGCATTACCCCATGCCAAGCAAGCATGAGACTTGGCAATGATCACTCCCTCATTCCAGACGGCTTGATTAAATACCAAATCGTTTCAAGCTAGCCAAATATGCCGGCACAACACTACAAACCATAATCTGAATTCATACCCTTGCACCATATTATGCTTCCGCAAACACCAAACTAGCCATTCATACGGTTCGAGGCATTAAAAAAGCAAGCATGCCATTCATGAGGTAAGTTACGAAACTAAATGTTACAATTTACTTTTCCAGTTGGTTTGTATGGTAATATTTGCATGATGTCCTCTCTCATCAGATTTGAGCCTCATAATGAGGTAAGGGAGTTCATCTCGGCCCAATTATTCCGTAATTACAACCATCCTTGGGCCAAGTGGACAGACATTCCTAGCACTATTTGAGATGTTTGGTTCGATAAGTTCTTGGTAAGTTTTTTGTTTTATGGTTATTTAATTAAGTATTTTTAAAATTTGGAGCACTAATTGTTCGTTATTGATTTTCAGCGCCAGCATATGACGTTGCCTGAATATCGTCAAGAACTGAAAGCAAATTATAATCATAAGGGAGGCCGGTATTTGACTCAAAAGCTTTATGGCTTGAGAAATAAAAGAGGCAAGAAAGACTGGATTTCACAGGACACTGTAGACGAATTAATGCAGAATTGGGCCACAAATAAACAGTTTCAAAGCATGAGAGCGAAAAATAAGCAAAACAGGGCTAAAATGGAAGGACCGTCATATGCTGGCGGCTGCATTCCAATTAGTGAGCATCGACGGAAAATTGTAAGTACACGTTATTTTCTATTTAGATATTTGATATTTTGTACTTTGAAGTAATTAATTAAGGTCATCATCTGCATTTGCAGGTAGAGTCTGGGGAAGTTCCTGAAGGATCGATTGAGTGGGCTACCTTTGAGCGAACCCATTCCCGGCAGTCTGAAGGGAGTGAGAGACAATGGATTAGCCAAAAGGCGCAACAAGTAGCGGTTAGACATTTATTGCCTTTATTACTTGTTTTATACACCACCATATTTATTTCATTTTACATGTCTTATAAACTATGTATTTTTGTGCTTGTAGGAAAACTTTCAGAAGTTGTCGCATGAGAGAGAGTCGCAGCTTGGGACTGACCCTGCATCCTCTCAGTCCGATGAGAGTCTATTCTTTGAGGCCACAGGCAGATTTAACAAGAAAGGGAGAGTCTTTGGATACGGTGCCTCTGCTGGCCGACTGAAGCAACCAAAGCGCTCCTCATCCAGCACTGAATGTGTTTCTCCAGGTACACGTAATACATTTGATATTGATAATTTTCATTCTCTTGTCCATTCAAATGAAGTACAAATAATAAATGTACTTCATAATGTTTTTGCAGATGAGCTGAAGAAGATGAAGGCGTTGGTGGTGGAGCAAGCAACACAGATGAGTCAGCAACAGGAGATGATGAGGCATGAGATGCTTCAGGAACGGGAGAGGATGGAGCAAAGCGATGAATCGAGAACGGGAGAGGATGGAGCAGGCGATGGATCGTGAACGGAGAGGATGCGGCAGAGATGAATCAGCAAGCGGAGATTATGAGGCAGATGCAGCTTCAACTCATGTCCCTAATGTCACACAAGGGTTCGGGGTCGGCTCCTGGTGATGATGACCATGCCGGTGATGATGATGATGATCACAATGCTGATGTTTAGACTACTTTTTAGTATTTGCTCCTTACAACATTATTATATATATTTTGTTTTCTCTATGTAAACTTTTTTTATTATATTCATGATACTTTTGCAATCATTTTTCAAGAAAAAAAAAGTTCAAAAAAAAATTAAACAATTTAAAAATTTAAAATTTAAAAAGATTCAAAAAATAAAAATAAAAATTATATTTTTTTTTATTTTGCTACGGAAATGGTTTCCGTAGCAAATTCTTTTGCTACGGAAACCATTTCCGTAGCAAATTGCTACTGAATTCTATTCCGTAGCAATTTGCTACGGAATTCGATTCTGTAGCAATTTGCTACGGATTTTAAATTCCGTAGCAATTTGCTACGGATTTTAATTCCGTAGCAAAATTTGCTACGTAAATTAAAATCCGTAGCAAAATTTGCTACGGAAATTTTTTCCGTAGCAATTGCTACGAGGTTTTTTGCTACGGAATTTTGGCATATTTCCGTAGCAAAATCGATTTGCTACGGATTTTTTCCGTAGCAAAAATCAATTTTTTTTTGTAGTGCTTCATCATCGTCTGATACATCCCTGGTCGCATTATCATCCATACAAGCTTGTATGATTTCCTGGGTGGCACTTCTTCCTCCTCTCTAATCTCTTCATCATCAGTCATCGAGTCCTCCACGCGCGGAATGGATGCTCGATCATTTGACACTCTTGCGTCACCCATCCTGACCTTCTTACGGCTACGCGCAAGGGCATTGGCTTCCTCTGCAGACACATTTTCAGACTTTTCACTCTCGTCACTCATTCTCAATTTCACCCTAAAAAAAGTCTTGTTATATTCTCAAAATTCCTTATCTTTTTAGGACTTAATGGCTTGTTTGGTTCCCCTAATAATTAATTATCAAAGTCAAAACCATATTTTCAAGAAAACCATGGTTTTGATTGAATATTTTATAATCAATTATATATGACAAAATCTTTATTTTGTTAAAAAGAATCCAAATGCCCATCCTAATTCTAAAATTTATTTTGAGTTAAAGCATTGGTTTAGCCATAAGCTATGAGCTTTCTGATAATCAATTGCTATAAATCAACTTTATAATCAATTTTATAAATCATAATTCAAGAAAAAATATTTTTATAAATCAATTTTATCCCAAATCTAGAACACCTCCCTATCTATTAACATGTATTATTTTAGGATGCATTCTTAAAAATAATATGGACAACTAAACAAATATTGCTACGTGACAAAGATCATTCCATAAGATGATTTTATTTTGAAATTGAACTCAGAACTTATAGCAGTACCTATTTTGGTCATATATTTATCGTAAATATGATTCTCATTGTTGCATAAAACATCATAATAATGCAACGGAAATATTAAACTACACAACGATAAGTTACAAAGGGATCAGGGCGCATATAAGTGTGGGTGATCTTCACTATTTGCCCTTTTTCCAGCCCATAGTAACGCGCCATCGCCTCAGTTTCCAGCAAGCATGGGAGCTGATATATACAATCAAAGTTGAAGTTAAATGAGGTCATAAAATTACGCCACTTGTATATAGGGATAGCAGAAAAAAGTTCTGACCAATATAGTATTGTAAAATGTAAGACCTATAAAGAATCACAATTCACAATATTCACGAGTTATAAACAAAGTCTCTCATTCTTTAGATTCCATACAACGCACAGGTCTTGCCTGGTTCTTTTAAAGAACTATATTCCTTGCAGTGTAGAACTATGTTGCCTTTATTCATCAGCCGATCCTTAATATAAGAGCTAATTAGAGGGTTGAATTTGGTCCTATATATAAGACATCAATTCATCTTATCTGTCAAATTTATAATTCATTACTATATATGACTTTTCATCCAAGGGTGGTCATGATTAAAAATGGTACCGTAGGAAAATCAACTCATATTTGTTACAAATAATCAACTTAACTAATTTTTTTAATCTACCTAATTTAATTAGTTAACTCTTATATAAAGGATAAGAGGTAGCATATTGGACAAGAAGAACTGCAGAACTATAATGCAGAAGAAGAACTGATACAGAACAATATGTATGTCTTTATTCATCAGCCAAGCAGTTATTTATATTTTCATTTAACTAGCTGTTAGTTTACTTATCATTATACTACATTCGGTCTTTAAAATAAAATCTACTTAATTAATTTAGACAAATTAAAAAAATTAATTAAATTATTTATTTGTCAAAAATGTATGTTGGTTTCCCTAAAATACCCTCTTAAATCACTTGTATTGAAATTATCCATTGATGCCTTTTAATATGTGCAATTAATAAGGATATTTTGGGGGAGGGGGTAGGATAAATTCAGGAAGAAAGTAGATTGATACTCCCTCCGGTCCTAATTATAGGAGCACATTTTGGAGTTGGTTTTGGTCCTAATTATAAGAGCAAGTTTTAACTTTTGTCAATTTTTTCCTATAATACCCCTATTTATACTTATTATTAAGAGCATTTATATATATGTGTATGTATGTATGTTGTATATATGTGTGTACATTATATGTATATTTGTGTTTATATGTGTCAATATATATATGTGTAGATATATATATATATGTGTGTGTGTGTGTGTCTATATATATATGTGTGTGTGTGTGTATCTATGTATGTATGTAAATAGATCTATATGTATACACATATATATACACACATATATGTTTATATAGCAAAACCATTATTTCAATTAGAAAACGTGTGGTAAGGAAAATTGGTTGGAGAGATATGTGACGGGGTTGTAATTCACTTTTACTTATGTCATTTTAAATTTATATAAGGGCATTTTAGGAAAATAAGTAAAATTAACTAATTTAACTCCTCTCCTTAACCCCCCAAAATCGGTTAAATTGCTCCTATAATTAGGACCGGAGGGAGTATCTTATATTAAAGAGTGAACTCAACCCCAAACTAGCTCTTATATATGTTGGGGATCAACATTCAATGAAAATTAATAAATATATGCTGAAGTGTATGCAATGAACCATGTTACTGAATTGTACATGCAAGTTCAACGTTTTTAATAAATATATGCTCACTTAAAAATTTCAACCCTACTGCCACTTGGGGAGAGGATTCTCTCATCAGCACTTTTCTCATTTTCCTCATTAAAAGATACCGCATGCGGTTTTTTTTTTAAAATTATTCTGGACCATTGGATAAAGATTTCAACGGTCAGGATTTGCTGATAATGAGGGATGGGCAGAAAGGTGATAATGAGAGGATCCGGACCCCTGCCACTTGATGTTTCTACATATTTCGCAAATTAATATAATAGTGGAACTTGTACTATATTACCTGCTGCGCTCCCACTTTGTACTTCTCAAGCAATTTTTCCCTCTCATCTGTAGCCAATACCTCATACTTAGGTTTTAATACATGCTTTGAGACATTCACCAGCAAGTCATTGATCTACAAACCATGCCATTTTTTTACAAAGAATACTACATCAGAAGCAGGAGAAAATATGAAGTATCAAGGATGACAAAATATTTGAGACAAAAAACTTAAAAAACAAAAGAGGAATAGTGAAACAGAAGGTCTGGGTGTTAATTAAGTGTATGAATGCTGATCAATCCATGTATATCAGAAGTGTAAATTTCTTTGAAAAAATCAGACGAGCATTGGAGTGCAACCATATGGAGAATTCTCCAAGGCTGCAACCAACTTCTCCATTAAATTAGGGCCCGTTTGGTTCAAATGCATACTCCTTTAATACTGCAATGCATTGCAATCTTTATTACCGTACCACACGGAGGATGTTTGGTATGATATTACGAGGATTAGTAGGGGAGATGAAGAGGAAGACGTCGCAAGTGGAGGAGAAGAGAAAAACGTAACTGGGTTGGAGAAAACAGACGTCGCCGGTGGTGGGGAAGACCGAGATGCCGAAGGTGGTTGGCAAAGATGGCGGGTTCTGTTTTTTTTCACCTGAAGACGGTGGGTTCTTTGAATAAGAGAGGACGATGAAAGTGACAATAAATGGGGAAGGGTAGTCTTTTAACGGCAAAATAGACAAATTACCAATGATTGCAGCCCTGCAATAAACATTTATAGGACTCCCCTATGAATAAGCATTACCAAAAAATGTGCAATTCTCATTGCAAGTGCAATCTTTATTACCATCAATAAGTGCAACCAAACATGCCTATTTGAATCTCTAAATACAATAAAGATTGTTATTGCATGCCTGTAACGAGGTTGGGCCAAATGAACTCTAAAATCCATAGAAACGCTAACATGTAAATATTACGGTATCCTTCAAAAGAATTGGTTAACATAATCTTGAATTGGTAACTTACCTTAAAAAACTCAACCCTAAATGGCCATTTTTGCAGTTCTTTTACTGCATACGTGGTCATTTTGCTTTGCAGAATAATTATGAGCCGACTCAATCTTTCTTGACCCATCATTTTACCATACAGAAGACGAATGGTTTCAACTTTTATATCAGCAGTTCCCAGAAAGATAACCTGCGCCTGCACAGAAGGTATTAAGCCAAAGTACATCCATAACAAGGAGAACCTTAAACTCATATAAATTGTATACAATTACATATTTAAATAATGCTTATTATACTAAAACAAAACAGAGAAACACATTTAAGGTTAAAAGGATATAAATCACACAAAATACTCTTCAGGTTATTATAGGAAACTCGTTTAAAAACCCATGATTCACTACTTTACTAGATCAAGAAAATCAATTGCTTAGCATATAAAAACAATCCACCAGAAAAATTAAAAGATTAACAAGTTCGTCGTGTTCATTGCTGGTTCAAGAAGAATGAAACAGTAATTGGCAATTTTTTGTAGACACAAGAAGACGGTACTGAAGTCCTTTTTTAGACGATTTTAGTAATATGACTCAAATCCCTAGACAAATAAGCAACGCTTATTTATAAACTCTGAAAAACTCCAAGCTATTCACTAAGTTTTACGGTTATACTTTCAATCTCTTCCATGAAGGCGAAATTATGAGTTCCCCTGCTTCAGAAAAATACATACAGAGCAAGAACAGACAAGCGATTGAAAATTCCTTTTTGGGCTTTTACATAAAATAAAAACAGAAATATGCCATTGCTTTGGTTCATTTGGAAATTCCTTTCATTCAATATATGGAAACAAGAATGTAGCTCATCATTCAAGTCAACAACTATCACTTTTAACAATTTAGACCATTATATCCAGTTCCCATTAACTTCGTCAAGGAAGATTTCATTTCATACTCTTCATCTTCAATTCGTAACCGGCATTATGGTACTAAACAGGAAGAAGATGAAGTGTGATTCGAAGTTCAGAAAACAATAAGAAGAACGTCATTCCAAAACAGAGTAGTTGAGGGTATTTTTGCTTTTTGAAGTTGAGGAAAAAAAAAAGAGATGCGCACATTTCTTCGGTAACCGAAACAGAGAAATGTTAAGATGTTACTCATTTGAGTGCAGACCTTGCTCGAAGGATTAGAGCGAAGAGAGACGCAGAGACTAAGGCTTTCGACGTTGGGTTGTTGGCCGAAAACACGACGGAAATCATCGAGAGAGCGGGTGAGGTCGGAGCCGAACACGTCATAACCACGATCTCGAAGCATTTCACAAACCGTCCGGCGAGCGTAGAAGAACCTAGAGCTCTCCACGCTGCCTTGGTCAACGAAATCAGTGATGCAGCAGTTTCTGCTTCCAATGCCTCCTCTGATGAAGCGGCGGTGCCATTTCCGTTTACATCACAGGTGGTGGTCGCCATTGTCGTTCGCTGTGGTAACCTTTGGGAGAGCTCAGAGAGAGAGAGTGTGTGTGTGTGTGAGAGAGTGAGAGAGAGAGCTTGAGGTTCGTACATGCAAAGGGAGGGAGGGACGGAATATGGAGAGGTACAGTAAGGAAGGTAGTGCAGTGGAGTGAGGTGCCTTTCGCGTGAGTGTCTTCACGAAACGACACATCCCCCTGCGTTTGTTTTTATTTTTTAATACTTTTTTAAAAAAAATATATAGTTGCTCCCATATAATAAGAACTATATGGAATACATACCTTTACAAGCAACAACTATTCAAATACTGACAAAATATTGTGATGGTTAAAAGCCATGAATATGTAAGAGATATAATTTTTACTAATATATAGGACCAAGCCCATGAGAGAAATTGCTTATAAATTAATTTATAACTTATCTGATTAATATAATATTTTTATTTATAATTAATATAATAATTAATTTTGAACTTGAAATGATATTTTCATCTGTAATAATATTTTTTTGTTTTAAATTAATTCATAATAATATATTTTTAATTATCAAAATAATTTTCATTACAATATATTTTTATTTAAAATTATATTAAAATATTTTATAATTATAATAATTTGTATTTATGAAAATATATTTTTATTTTAAATTAATTTCATAATAATATATCTTTTTAATTATAATAATTTTTATTTCTAAAACATATTTTTGATTAAGTAATTTCATAATAATAATTTTATTTAAAATTATAATAGCGTATATTATAACTATAATAATTTTTCATTCATAAAAAAAATTATTTTGAATTTATTTAATAATAAAATATTATAAGAATTATATTTTTATTAATCATAATAATTTTCATGGTGGGCATTATTAAAATATTACATAAATTATAAGTTAAATTATTCAAAATTTTGACTCTCCTTAAAAAAACTCTAATTTGGAGGGGAAGTGGATGGAAGGTTTGGAGTCCTCTCCTCTCCCATCCAAAATTTTAAAAATGAGGGGAGGGGAGGGCCCTTCTCTTAAAGCAAGCACACCCTAAGGGTATGTTTGATTTGAGGGAAAGGGAAGGGAGGGGAGGGGAGGGGAGGGGAGGGGAAAAAAATGAGAGGAGAGAAATTTTTTTTGAAAATTGAGTGTAGTGGGGCCCACATATTTTCTTCTCCCCTCGTTTCTTTTCTCTCCCCTCCCTCCCCTCCCTTCCCCTTCCCTCAAACCAAACATACCCTGAGAATTTATTTGGCATGATGGGAGGAGAGGGAGGGAATAATTTTTTTGAGTTGTATTAAAAAAAAAATTAAAAAAAAATTAGAGATATGGGGTTGAACCGGTAAAACTTAGAAGTTTTTAAATAGATTTTCTTACTTTTTTTATCTTAAAGCTTTTCTTTATTAAAATTTTGTAACCTCATTTTTTTTAATTTTTTGTAAATTCTTATAAAAATTTTCTTTTCCCGTCCTCCCTTTCAAATCCTTCGTACCAAACATACCCAAATGACAAGGCTACACTTGGCACCATTGTTGTCAAAATTGCAAATTGATTCTCTGAATTTTTCGGTTTTATGTTTTTAGCTTATAAAATTGTGTCAACTTGTATTTAAATTTGAGCTAGCCATAAACTCGGTTAAATTCTCAAGTTTACACACTAAGTTTACCGTTTTTACCTTTAAGAAATGGTGCCAACTCATTGTTAAACTCATATTGTTTTGTTCGTTTTAATCATGTTCAATGACTTTATATATATGAACTTCATAATAATTTCTTTGTTGAATGTGATAAATTATAAATATTGTTGGATTTAATTTCTATTATTCATATTCAAGAATATGTTTTTATTTAAAACAAAACCCCACCCAAAAAAAAAAAAAACCCCCACCACCCCCTCGCCGGTGGCCGCCGCCCAGCCGCCGCCGGCCCTCCGGCGAGGATATTTTTATTTTTTAAATTTATTTAAAATTAATGGCAAAAGGGTAATTTCACCCGAATTTACATATCCCTCATAGGTCCTTGGTACTCTCAGTTTTTTTACAAATTCAGAAAACTTCTGGAGGTTTTGCAAATTCAAATGGTATTTAAATGGAATTTTCCCTAAAATATATTTAAATTAAATTATTGTATTTTTTATATTTTTATTACTACCTCTAGCCCTTAATATAAGACATATTTGCATAATTTGATTATATTAAGGAAATTCGTTAAGTTAGTTAATAATACATATATTTTCTAAAATACCCTAGTCATCTTTCTAAATTCTCGCATTCCTTCTCCTCCTTGATTATGATTGAAGTAGCAATAATATGGGTAAGTTGGGGGGAAAATTGACAAATAGGAAAATTATGTTTTATATTTAGGACCAAGATCAATTCCCCAAATATATCTTATATTAAAGACCGGATGAGTATTTTATTATATAATTAATACATATTTATTAATAAACGTAGACTCTCACAAGTTCACGAACCAAATTTACGTTCTTATTACGAATTAATTTAAAGTTATGAGTTGAGAACCTTGCTTTGTACAAACTTCGAAACATCCTAAATTTTAATCCCAAGGGTTAGTGTTAATTAAGTAAGGATTTGTGTGAAATTGAGTAATTAGGTGATTAATTATTGATTAAGTCTTGGAATGATTAGGAGTGAAGTTTTAGAGTAATTTGATAATTCTAATTAAGGTTTAGATTTTTGGAAGTGATAAATATTGGAATAAAATATGAAAAAGTGGAAAATATAAAAGGGAGTTTTGGGGCCTGACGCTCAAATGAGGGCCCAAATAGTGGGCTGAGATAGAGGGCACTAGCATCTAGGCGCTTAAATGAGTGCCCAAGAACCAACAAACATTGAGAGCAAGTGGAAAGGGGTTTACTCTCCCACCACTACGTCCTCGGTTCGAGGCGTGGGAATGGGAAAAAATGGTGTTAGGAGCTCTTCCCCCACGACCGTAGACCCAACATGGGGCGAAATCCGGATAAATCGAGACCAAAGGATTCGGTGAACCAGGTGGGATACCCAAAAAAAAAAAATAAGTTCCCAAGCAATTGGTCAGACAGAAAGCTTGAGCGCCTTGGCGCTAAAAACAAGGCTTAAGCGCTAATGTCATAGATTTTATAAAATGGGATGTTGGGTGTTTTTAAATTGGAGGAAAATGAAGATGGAATGGCTTGGCCTCTGCTAGAGTTTGTATCTATTGGAAATGTTTTCAAGCTTTCTAACACCCAAGTATGTGATTCTACCTTGATTTCTCTCTTGCCTTCTTTATTTTTCAGATTTTAGTTTTTAAAATATAGGGTTCTAAGTGGATTTCGAACTTGATGGTGATTTTACCAATTATTTTGAGTTTAAATGAGTTATTTGAGACATATAAAGTGTTTTAATCGGTTTAGTTTTATCTGATTTGAGATTATATGGATTTTTATACTTGGGTTTTGATAATTAAATATTTCATACACTTTTTTAGTACTCTTAATTAATAATTTAGGACTCTTTAGTTAATAAATAATGACTTTTATGCTTATTTGGGCTTTGGGCATTTCTTTAGATTTTAGTCATTTTAATTCCAGTTTTACATTGCTTCACTAATTTTACCATAACTTTTGAACCAGACATCGGATTGCCTCATTCATGTTTCATATTTTAGATGATTCAAAGAGCTATAATTGTTATGAAGACTTGAAAGGCTGGTTCGGACAAGAGGACGGTCGATTTTGGAGCCGAAGTCAAATGTATATTTCTGGATTTTTATTTGGGGTCGAATTTTGTAATTAAAGTCCACTTTTATTTTATTTCCGTTTTGGGCTGAACCATTGGAGCTCATTTCCATTTTAGGTTAACTTTAAGTTAGATAGCAGCCACAAACACATTCTCATTCACGTTTTTACTCAGTTTTGGATTAGATACAGAAGTTTTATTTTCTCTCAACTGTTCTTCATCTGTTCATCGTGTTCTTTGTGTTCATGATGAACTTCTTCATTTATGTTTCATTTTCTTTCCGCATAGCCATGATGGGCTAAGCTTTGATGATTAGCCCACGTATTGAGGATTCCACTATCCAGATGACTCGTTCTTAACGGTAACAAATTCGTTTCTGTTTTGTAATTTTGGATTTGATTTACCTTCAGATTGGGTGTTAGATTTAACGCCCAGATTGAGAAATGCCAAGGATTCAGTTCGAACTAGGTTCAAGTGCTTGCTGTGCGATCGCACAGTGACACGCCACTGTTCGGATAAACGCTAGGCGATCGTCTAGTTGAGGGATTTTCTGGATGAACGCAGAGATTTCGGTTCGTCCAGAATCAACGCGAGTTCATTTCAAAATCTGTTTTCGTCCGAGGAAGGAAAGTGGTGGAATTCGAAATCCTAGGTTGATCTTCTGTTTATCTGTTTAATCTGTGTTTCATTTCGTTTTGTTTCTACTATTTCGTTTTTAACTGTTTGACCCAAAACCCCCATTTTTATTGTTTCTGTTTCACTATTATTCCAATCAAACCCGCCGCGAATTCGTTGGGAAAACGATCCAGTTCCCTATTACTGCAAATCTTTTATTGAATCTAGTTATTTTGAGAGGCACGGCAAATCTCTTTCAGGTTTGACTCTAGAAGTTGATTTTTTTTTTTTTGGTGAAGTTATGATAATGTAATATTGGAAATCGTTTTAATGGTTGGGATATGTTAATATATAAGTTAGACGTAGTAGAACAGTTTATGAAAAAGAAATCAAACTAATGATAAGACCATGATTAGAACCATGCAGAAGAAACAAAACTAAATCAAGCTAGCAACTAGAACTTTTCTGGAAGAGGATCTTCTCCTCATCATTTTTTTCTTTTTCTCTCATTAGCCCATCTGGGCCATTAATTAGGAAGAGAAGAGATATGTTAAAATAGTATTGTGATTGATTGAATTAATATAATTTAGAGATGATAAGGGATAATGAGAAAAGGATTAGGAGAGAAACTCAACCTGAACTTTTCTACATCCTAAAGGAGGGGTTTTGAAAATTTTAATATCCACCCCACGGTGGGCGCAATTGTATCCGCGCGTTGGTTGGCTTCTCTAAACACGGTCTTGTGTGACTGTGTCCAGTCCCATATGAAGATGTTTTCACCCAGAAAAAAAAAAAAAAATCTCATATGATGAGAATTATGACATTCTTGATATAGCTAATAAGGCAGTGGGTTTTACTCAAGCATTGGGCCAATGTGGAGTGTATGAAGCAGAGGAATGAGTTATTTTGTTATGACTTAGGCTAGCATGGGATGAAGGATTTAGGGAAAATCTATACAGGGGTCCAATTAAGGCCCAAAATTTCAAAAAAATGCCCCAACAACTTTCACATACCAAAACGGGCCTTAGGGCCTTTTCTGAGATTTTTCATTAAACGTTAGTTGTTAATCTGACTGATTTAGTTGTTAACGGGTATTGATTTTGTTGTTAATGTGGCTGTTTTAATTGTTAACGTTTATACCATAAAAGGCCCTAGGGTTCTTTTTGGTATGTGAAAGTTGTTGGAGCCTTTTTTGAAATTATGGGCCTTAATTGAACCCCTGTATGTATTTTCCCAAGGATTTAAGAAGGTCCTTGTGGAATCAGATTCAAAAATACTAGTTGATAAGTTAATGCATGGCCGTGATGATCCTACTTGCAGTATGATATTTCTGCAGATTAGAAGGATGCTTCAATTCTGAGAAATTGGGAGGTGAAGATGATGCATATTCTCCGGGCACAAAATGTTCTGGCCGCAGATGAATTAGCAAATTGGAGGGACTTTTGCATTCCACTATTTTGAATACTTGTCTGGATAGGTAAAGGACGGTGCTTACAAATATGATTGTATGAGACTTGATCCCTTTTTAGATTTTATTAATATAGCCTCTCACTTATAAAAAAAAAAAAAAAAGATATAGCTAATATGGCGAAGATTGTGAGCATGCCCGTTCAAAATGACAAAGATTGCTTCCATTGCGGATCAGTATAAAAATGAAGTACGATTTTGAAGGGTAGAATTGTAACATCTTGAATTTTGATTCCTACGATTAGGACAAGTACTTCCTTTTATTTTTATTATAAGGCACTAACTAATAAGTATTATGAGTCATTTTTATAAGTCACTTGCAAGTTTTCAAAAAGTAGTTAATTTGTTTTTTCATGTATTTAATAAAGATAGTGGGACCGAGTAATAATTGATATAATATTTAAGTTTAGTGTAGTTAGTAAAGGTAATATTACAAATTACTTGAATTTTAGGACAATTTTAATGCATTTAACTTTTTTTATTGGTTTGAGAAAATTGATAGTTGGTGCCTTATAATAAAGACCACATAGAGTGATAAATCCCAATTTTATATATTTTATCTCACCTTATTCATTTATTTTGAAGATCACTCGAGTCAAGTGATGCAGTTACTTAGATAAAATAGTCTCTCAGAAATATCAATACTCAATTAAATCTTTCTTAAACATGTTCTTTTCACTTCTAATTAATTCCTAACTTTATTAAACTATTGCATTAATTAAAAGGTTATTGATACTCATATTTACTTTATTTTTCTATCTTACTTGTCATTTATAAATAAGGACATACTTAAAAAACAAAGTTTATTTCAGACATATATATTATTTTTAACTAACTGTAACCGCTTTCTTAAACCGCGTGATTTGGTTGTTAAGCTTATATAAAAAAGACCAAAGAGAGTGCTATCAACGGGTATCCTGCATAGTTTTTAAAATCCTATTACTAGGTATTTGATCAATTGACTGCTTCAATTTCACGGTTCGTGTTGCTATCAACCTCATATTTTAATGATGTGTTAGTGATTTAAGTTTCACATTTTCGATAAGAAAAATGGTTCATATATTTTTCATTAATTACTTATTATAATTAGATACATTTTTTAACTATACATCCTTTGACAAAACTAATGCATCCTATCATTTTCATATTATCATACTTTCTATACATCCTATCATTTTTAAATCTTAACCCTATTTATTGGTAGTTTACATTAAATATTGAAAAGAAGAGAGACCAGAGACATTTGAATATGAGTAAAGTTGTAATACCCTAAAAATCTGTATCATAAATTGGTAAAATTATACCTATAGAAAATAGGTGAATATGAGGTATCAAATATTAAGTTATAAATTAGCTAATTTTCTAAAGGAAGATGTCTTGGAAATTTGAAGGTTTAAGTGCCAAATGACGAAAATGCCCTTGTAGGACATAAATAACTTAGGAAAATTATGAAAAATCCTAAAAGGTAGTAAAATAATTATTAAAATTGGGAGAGTATATTGCCTCTAATTTTGGTAATTTAATAAATTATGAACTTGGAAAAATTAGAAAGGATAAATCAAAAAGCATTGAAATGACCAAAATGCCCCGTAAATGTTAATATTATGCATGGGACATAAAATGCTAATGTCAATAAAAAATTTGTGAGGTAATAAGCTATTCTAATTAAGAAAATTAGCAACAAATATTAAGGAATTAATTAAGTAATTATTGGCTAAATTACTTAAGCATAAACAAGGGAAAATTCAAGGATAATTATGTAAAACCCTAAAATTAGTGGTGATGGCTAAAAAATTAGCATAAATATATTTCCTAATTAATTGGAAAATATGAAGAAAAATTGGTGAGATTAAGTAATTTTAATCCTAAATACAAGTAAGGACCAATAGGAAAATTATATAAAAATAATTATTAAATTATATAATAATTAATTAAAAAATAACATAAAAATATATATATAATTAATGTGTGAGGGCCGACATCTTTTGTGGAAAAAGAAAAGAAAATGAAATAGAAATGAAGGAAGAGTGTAATTTTAAAACACTTATGTAAAATATTAATTAAAGTAAAAAGTTAAAAAGTAAATAAACACCAATAGGAATTGGATCCTATCCAGAAAACTATGAACAAAGTTTCTAGAGTCAGAGTAAAATATTACTGAGTGGATTTTTATCTCGAAGTGGGTTGTTCCCGAAGTCAATTCCGAGATCGTAGAATACTTAAGTAATAAGACGAAATAGGGTAATCTGTGAAAAAGGCAGATAGTCATAAAATTAGGATTTGAAGAAAATAAATTGTAACTCAACATCTAGGGATGAGTTTATGATTATCTGGACATATTTGGAATCAGTGAATTTTTGTCCAGAAAGTGACAATTCTAGAAGTGAATTCCGTAAACGAGCACGTTTTTCGAGAAACTTCCGCAGGACCGTTGGAACCCTGTATGGAATCAAAAAGTTATTTAGCCCGGACATTTCTAATAAGTGAGAAAATGTCTTCAAAGTTGTAATTCCGAATTTTTGGGATTTTACGCGATTACGCGAATCGGACACCGATCGGGGAAATTCTGTCGGATCAAGTACATAAAGCAAACCATGACATCATCAAAGATGATGTCATTGGCTGCCACATAGGCCCTTTATGTCGACCAAAAGGGATGAAAGGCCAAGATGTTTCCAACTCAAAAGTTTCCGATCCGACGACTGAGATCCGTTATGGTAAAGTGTGAATAGTAACCTTCAAAAGCCTATAAATACCCCCCTTCATTCAACTCTTCACACCATTCTTGAGAGCCTTGGCCGAAATCTAGAGAGAGGATAGAGAGAAGGAGGAGCCCGGGGAATTTTGCAGCGAAGCTCTGAGTAAGTTTTTCGGTACTTAGTCTTAAGCTTTCATAGTTCCTTCAGTAGTTAGAGTAGTAATGTTGGATTAGTCTTTAATCTTCCAAGTATGATTAGATATCATATGATAGGGGTATTTTAAGTAGGAATTTCGAAAATTATGATTGGATCGAAGTTCTGGCAAAATTTTGGAAGAACTTAGTCAAAGTAACGAAGTGCTGGCGAAATTCCGCTGATTAGGGGAATAAGGGCAAAATGGTAATTTTTACCTAAAATGCCTGTTATGATGTCAAATCACTAATGAATGTGATATCACTCGTATAGGACATCAGTAATCTTGATCTGCTGTCGTTACGCATTCCGACGTGCCGCTGTTGGACGTTTCGCTGTTTTTCGTCAGAAGTACGATTTTCCGCCAAAAGTACCTACGCTCGTCAACGAAGGTACGTTCGCGTACTGTAACACTGACTCTGATGTTTATGGTATGCGTATATGTGATGTTATGATGTGTGAATAGTTTGGTGCCAAAGGCAATGCTAGTCTACGTGGGTGTGCCAACCAGTCACCGTTAACCTCGGTGAGACCCCTATGGTAGACACCTACCTGGCCATTCTATTCGGTGCTATATGCACCGTGCCTATGGAATAGTACTTAGGTGTACCATATGTGATAGATACAACCCCGGATAGAGATTCTGTTAGGGGTCACCGAGATACATTCACGGATAGAGACTTTGTTCAGGGTTACCGGGTATACATTCACAGATAGAAACTCTGTTTAGGGTCACCGATTATGCATTCACGGATAGAGACTCTGTTTAGGGTCACCGATTATACATTCACGGATAGAGATTCTGTTAGGGGTCACCGAGATACATTCACGGATAGAGACTCTGTTCAAAGTCACCGATTATACCTACTACTCATGTTTATGTTCTGTCATTATTGATCATGCATCTGCTTTTATGTCATGAATATTTGTCATCCGTATACTGTTATATTTGAGCATGAGGTTAACCGTTACCTGAGATCCATGCGCTAAATTGGATCTCAGCTGTAGCTTCAGGGTTCGGAAGGACCAAGGATTGGAGATAGGGGCAAAAGACGAGCGGGCTTTCGTAGGAGACTTCTTTATCGTTTACCGTATTTACTTCTGAGAACAATAGGATGACTGTATCCACATCATATTACACTATGGTTAATGTTTTATTATGAATCAGTTACTCATTCGCTCCAATGCTCTACTCTGATTGAAAAAAAAAAAAAAAGTTCCGCTTTAAAATGGGATGTTACAAAAGTTAAAAATTGTTTTTAATTTAAGACAAATTTAATGAATTAACTACTCTTTCTTAATTTTGGTGATGTCGTTAAACACTCAAACCTTTTTTCCCAATGGCAGTGAGGTAATTAACCACTCTTTTTATACAGAAACCCTGTTTTGAAGTTTGAAATAAATAAGATAGATGTAGGGGAATGGTCGTATTTAAGGGAGGTAACAATTTAAAAAATAAAGTTGAGAACAACAAATCACTTTATAAACATAATAGAGAACCCTGGTCTCGTGACTCTAAATTCACGTTGAAAAGATAGCACTACCCTTGTTTATTTTTTAAAAAATTCAACATTTTCCGGCCACGGGAGCTTCAGCTGCTAGCTGACTAGCATCCAGCACCCATTGCCCAGAAAATTAAATATTTTAGCAAAGGGGCCAAGCGGTGGTTTGAATGAACCCTCTCTCAGCACCTAAAAAGAGGTATAACCACTTTATCTTTAGAACTCTTTAATAAATATATGTAACAAAAAATATATCTAATAATCTTAGGGAAAATTCATTTCAGAGCCCTTTTAATAAGGAAAATTGTAAAAAAATGCCTCAAGATTCTGACAATCCCAAAAAAGGTCACAGGGCCTTTTTTGGGATTTTCATAATATTAGGTGAGTTGTTAATAGGGCCGATATAGTTGTTAACAGGTAGGTCTTTAACAACTAAATCAGCCCCGTTAACAACACTTTGCTAACAACTAAAAAGGCCCTAAAATGAATTTTCCCATAATCTTATGTTCCTATCTACTTTACATTACAGTTAACAAATTCCTTGCACATAATAGACAAAAAGAATAGTCCTATGAACAAGTAGAATAATATTATGAATAAGACAAATTAATTTCTTAACAATTACTTATTTAGTGGAATAATATGAAGCATTTCATTTTTTATAAAGTTAAGTCAAAATCAAATAACACATAACAATAACTCGTGAGTTTTAATATTTAGGTCGTGCTTGCCTCTTTATATCCTTTACCACCTCTTGGTTCTACTTTACGAATTTTTATATTTTAAATATTTTTTAGAATGAGATAAATTAATTAAAACTATATTGAAACTAGTACATAGAAAACTATTTGCAAGTGTAAAACATTTGCAAATCAGTAATTGTTAAGAAATTAATTTATCTTGTTCTTAAGACTATTGCACTTGTTCGTAAAATTATTCCACTAATTTATGATGAATAATACACTTGTAAATTAGTAATTATTAAAAAATTAATTTATCTTGTTAATTATACTATTCAACTTGTTCATGATGTGTAACACAGTTGCAAATGAGTAAAAATTAAAAAAAAAAATTGACTTGTTTATAATATTATTTCACTTATTCATAGAATTCTTCTTCTTGTTTATTATGTATAAGACACTTGTTAATTATAACGTAGAGTAGACAGGGACATAAAATTATTACATATATTTTTTGTTGCATGGAAACAAAAGAGCTTTAATGGCCTAGTGGTTATATCTTTTTTAGGTGCCAAGAGGGGGTGGGTTCAAACCATGGTTTAGGAACCCGGACCGGCTGGTTTGGATCAGAAGCCGGCGAACTGGCCGGAAAATCAGTCCGAGTTAGACAAAACCCGGGTTGACTCGGTGGCTCCGGATCAACTCGGCATGAACCGGCCGAGTTGAGGAGTCACCGAGTCAATGGAAAAAAAAAATCAAGAGGCAGAAGAAGATCTGGGTTGCGACGGCAACGTGGGAGCAAGACGGCAGCAGAGACAAAGGCTAAAAAGAGGTTGTGTGCGAAGAGAAGAAGAAGGTGAAGAGGTAGGATGCTCGGTGCTCTTTCTCTGGCCTAATCTGATCGCCTCCTCTATTCTCAGTAAGATGAATGGAAAAGACGATCTCTCTTCCCCTTTGTTGTAATCATTCACCTGAGAATATAAGATCTGTGAGGTTTATTTTCCCTGATATTAATCCTCTTTTATCTCTTCCCTGTCGTACGCGGCCTCTGTGCCTTCATTAATTGTCGCTGCCCATTAGGTTCCCAATTCTCAAAATCTGTTGATTCAAGGTACGGTGTGCTGCTATTTATTTTGTACGTTCTTTTATTTTTGCCGCCATTTAGCTTTTAGTTCCCAAAATCTCTTGATTTAAGATATTGGGCGCTGCTATTAAGATAAAGAAATATAAAATTAAAGGAATAGATAGGTGGAAATTATAATAATAAATAATAATATTATTATTCTGAAATGTTTTTATTTTATTTTATTTTCAGAATCTCACTTTATTATTATTATTATTATTTATTATCAATATCAGGATATATAATATCATTATTATATCCTGATATGATTTTTGATATTTATAATGAAATCCATCTAAACCCCCTGATTGAAATCTCAATTAAATCCTTATAATTTATCAAAGATAACATCCAAATATATTAAAATAAGTCTTAAAATCATCTAAAATTAGGGAGTCATCAAGGGTTTGAGGTGGAACTAGTTCTTTTTTTTTTATCTTTAAAAAAAATTAATTTTTGTAATTTCTCATCGGTTTGACTCCGGTTTGACCCCTGACCCACTGACCCTTAACCCAGTACCTTGACTGGTTTAGTGACCGGTTCGGGTTTAAGAACCTTGGTTCAAACCCCTATTGGCCCTTTTGCTAGAATATTTAATTTTACATATTGAGCTTGTAATACCCTAAAATCTGACTTAGGGTAAATATCAAAAATTGGGAAATGTACCTATTGAAAATAGGTGAATATGAGGTCTCAAACACCTTGTATTGAGTTTACCTTGTTGTTAGGGTAATTTCCCTTGAAATTAGATAATTTGCAATTAGGTCCCTAAAACGTTTGAAAATTTGCAAATAGATCCCTAAATACATTATGGGTTATAAATACCCTGTGAAAGCTATAAAAGAGGCAAGTAAATATCTATTTGAAATAGGGAAGGATATTGTCCCTGATTTAGGTAATTTATTAAATTACAAACTTGGAGAAATTGTATAAGAATGTCCAAAAGTATTGAAATGACCTAAATACCCCCGTAAGTGCTAAGATAATGCAGAAGACATGAAAACAAAAATGTCAGGGCCAAAGTTATGAGGTAATGAGGCATTCTAATTAAGAAAATTATTAACTAGTGATAAGAAAGTAATTAAGTAATTATTGGCTAATTACTTAAGTATAAGCAAAGGAAATTCGTAAATAATTATGTAAAACCCTAAAATTAGTGGTTTTTAACTTAAAATTAGTAAAAACATATTTTTTAATTAATTGAAAAATTTGGGGAAAAATAGTTGAGTTTAGGTATTTTTAAGCCTAAATACAAGAGTGGACCAATAGGAAAAAGTTATGAAAAATATGTAAAAATAATTATTTAATTATATAATAATAATTAAATAATTAATTAAAAAATAAAATAAAATATATATATAAAGGGGCTGCCGACATTTTTGAATAAGAGAAGAAAAAAAAGAAAAAAGAAAATAAAATGAATTAAATAATATATAAGAGTTGTTAAAATAATAAACTCTATTAAAATAATAAATAGTGAATAGTAAAAATATAAATAGGAAACAGATTCTATCTAGGGATTCAGGAATAGGTTTTCCAAAGTCAGGATAAAATATTGTTCAGTGGATTTTTATCTTCCGTTAGACTTTTCCGGAAGTTAATTCCGAAGCCGATAGAGCATTTTCCTAATAAGACGAAATAGGGAAAAATGCAGATAGGCACATTTTAGGATTTGAAGAAAATAAATTCTAACTCAACATCTGGAAATAAGTTTGAAATTTTCTGGACATATTTGGAATCAGTGAATTTTTGTCCAGAAGTTGGCAATTCCAGAAATGAATTCCGGGAACGGGCACGCCTTTCGAGAAACTTCAGGCTGACTGTTGGAACCCTATATGGAGTCAGAAATTTATTTAGCCCGGACATTTCTAATAAGTGAGAAAATGTCTTCAAAGTTGTAATTTCAGATTTTTGGGATTTTACGCGATTACGCAATCGGGTACCGATCGGGGAAATTCTATCGTGACGGCAAAAATCAAATTGGAAAATTCCCTTTATGTCCCCAAATTCTCCTATAAATACCCCACCCCTCCCTTTGGTTTTTCACACCATTTCCTCTTGAGATTTTCGAATCCTAGAGAGAAGTTAGAGAGAGGAGCTCTGGGGGAAAATTCACAGCGAAGCTCTGGGTAAGTTTTTCGGTACTTAGTCTTAAGCTTCGATAGTTTTAGTAGGATTGTTAGTTAGATCTAGCAAGTAGGAGATGAAATTCCTATTCTTATTTTTAAGCCTCATTGCATTGAAAGATGCCTAACGAGGTAAAAACATAGTAGGGATTGAGTCTCTGAAAGTTGAAAGTTAAAATAGCAAGCTTTAAGCTTTCGTAGTTCTTTCAATAGTTAGAGTAGCTTTTATTTTTCAAAGTATGATTAGATATCATATGATAGGGCTATTTTAGTCATTATTTCGAAAATCATGATGGGGTCAAAGTTCTGACAAAATTTTGGAAAATCAGAGTCAAAGTAACGAAGTGCTGGCGAATTTCCGCCAATTAGGGGGTCAGGGGCAAAATACTCATTTTGACTAAAAATGTCCGTCGTAATGCTAGATCCTTAACAAGTACATTGTTATGTTGATAGGATATCCGTAATCACGAACCGTCGTCGGAAATACTGTTTTCGTCAAGTACCGTTTTAGTAAACGTGCTGTAATTAAGATCAACGAAGGTACGTCCGCGTCTTCGGTAACCTTAACTCGATATTTATGGTATGCGTGTATGTGCTATGTGAATTATATGTTATGTCTTGTTGTTATGATTGCTTGGGTAATGGGATACGCATGTTAGAGGCCTAGGTGCCGCTAAGATACGGTTGTTAGGGGCCTATGTGCCGCCAGGGATCAAGAGGCCTAGGTGCTGCTAGGGTTACACTGCAGGGGGCCTATGTGCTGCCGGGATACGCTGTTTGGGAGATGCTTGTACTATGTGCTTTTATACTATTGATTCTGTGTTTGTCTGTAGTCCATATACTGTATATGTAGATATGAGGTTAACCATTACCTGGGGTCCGATTGCAATGGACCTCAGCTCTCCATATAGCTTCAGGATCGGGAGGACCGAGGGCCGAGGAGAAGAGTAAGCGATCCGCGTAGAAGTTCCTACTGACGATTTCCTTTTGTTGTTCCGGAGAAGCTTTCCTTTGTGTTGTATCTCACTTTTGAACCACGCGGTTCTTGTACATTGTTGTAATTAGCCAGACTTACGGCGTTTTATATATACATATCAGTTACTCAATCGCTCCGGTGCTCTATTCTGATGATTTTAAATATTAAAAAAAAAATTATACTGCTTTTGAAAAGTTGGGATGTTACAGAGCTTCTTAAAATAAATAAAGATAGTGTTGTCTTATCAATATGAATATTTCCAGATTTTCTTGGGGGCAATTTGATATTAATTTTCTACCGTGATCATTTATTGAAAATTTTATTTTATTAATTTCTTAATTTCAAAAGTGGATTTGATTTTCAAGTATATATAGAAACCCCACTATCTCAATTGATTTTTGTTTAATGTTCTTTTCACAAGAATTTTTTATAAGAGTCTGACAACAGTTATCTAAAAATTTAATGAGCTTTTTATATTATATTTTCCCGCTCATTAATTGTATGTATTGTACTCCCTCTGGTTCTAATTATAGGACATATTTAACTGATTTTGGGGAGATTAAGAAAAAAATTTAAATTAGTTAATTTTACTCATTTTCCTAAAATGTCCTTATATAAATTTAAAATGACTTAAGTAAAAGTAAATCAATAGCTCCTACCACATGCCTCTCCAACCTAAATTTTTTTTCTACATGCTATCTAATATGTGTATATATATAGACACACACACACGTGTGTACATATATCGACAGACACATATAGACACACACACCCCACACACATATAAACACACATACACACAAAGATATACATGTATTTATGTGTGTTTATATTTGTACACACACATTGACAAACACACAATGTGTGTGTGACTATATATTTGTGTGCACACACACATAAAATATATGTGTAGACACTCACACACACACACATATTTGTGTGTACACACACACATAAAATATGAGTGTAGACACACATATATACATACATACATATATGTAGACACACACATATATGTGCGCACACACACACAAATGTCTAGTGTCTATAGATATTTGTATGTAGACACACACATATATACATACATAGATACACACACATATATATCTAAAAGTTTCGTTGACTAGAAGAGTATACACGTCTACATACATATATTCACAAAAAATCAAACTCACTTGAGAGAATAAAATAGGGGTATTTTAGAAAAAAAATTGACAATTATTAGAATGTTGTCCTATAATTAGGACCAAAACCAACTCTCAAATGTTGTCTTATAATTAGGACCGGAGGGAGTATTAATTAAAAGGTTGGTGATACTCATATTTACTTTATTTCTCCATCTTACTTGCCCTTCATAAAATACCCCTATTTTATTCTCTTAAATGTGTTTGATTTTTTGAGTATATGTATGTGATTGCGTAAACTATTTCAGTCAGTGAAACTTTAAAATTATTGGATTTTAATTTATTTATTGATCAATTGACATTAACTTGCCAATATATATATAGACACACACATAGTTTGTCTATATATGTGCCTATGTAGATACATGTGTGCCTACACACAAATATATATAGACATACACACACATGTGTGTGTGTACATATATGTATATCTATGTCTATGTGTTGAATCACTAATTTCTTCTTCTTCTTTGTCTTTTCTTTTTCAAAATAGGACTAGTGGTTGCTTGTACTAGCATGGCTTCTAGCAATGCTTTCTTTGATGATATATATATATGTCTATGTAGATACATGGGTGCCTACACACAAATATATATAGACATACACACACATATGTGTGTGTACATATATGTATATCTATATGTGTTGAATCACTAATTTCTTCTTTGTCTTTTCTTTTTCAAAATAGGACTGGTGGTTGCTTGTACTAGCATGGCTTCTAGCAATGCTTTCTTTGATGATATATTGAGCAAATCTGAGGTGGATCCTCCTTCAAATGAAGAGCCAATGGATATCAGTGAGCTAGTGAATGATCCTGCACAAACTGCACTAAAATCTAATGTGGCTGTTACGAGCAGTGTTCATGAACTTTTAGAGTGTCCCGTGTGCTTGAATGCAATGTACCATCCAATCCACCAGGTTGTTTATATAGTAGATTGTTAATTATTGATAAATTGGATTCTATTAATAGCATGTGATTGCAATTTGGAAATGTTGGTTTGAGAGAATTACTACATACATGCTTCTCGAAAGAACAAAATTGGGAGGAAGAAAAAATATGATTAAAAAGGGAATGCTTAGCCAAACTAAATTCTATAACTATTTTTGGGGCATTTCATGATCATGAGCAAAACATTTGCGTAAGAGTATTCATTCTTTAGTTGACTGGATAAAAACATTGAAAGTATAGAGATTGAATTGCGTCGAGTCATAATTGGAGGACTAAATTACAATTTGGTTAAAAGTTAAAGGACCAAAAGACTAAGGGCTTCTTTGATTTTTTTTTAAATTGTTTGAAAGCTATTTTCAATAAGTTGTTTTTAAAACCACAAAAAATAAAAACTTGTTTTTAAAAACTAAAAATCATAGACAATTATTAGTTGTTTTATTGATTTTTTGTTCTACTTTTTATTTTTTGAAGTCACCACCTATCCACTATTTTTTGTTTTTGTTTACAAGGGCTGATTAAAAACTAATCAGAAGAAACATGACACATCCGAACATGTCCCTCGCCTACCACATCCGCATGAAGAAGGCATTGCAAATCACTTGGTGGTTCCTGAAGGGAATGAAACCCTTCTTCCTTACTCAAAGCAAAAGTAGCTAAGAAATCCGCACATTGGTTCCCTTCACGGTAGACATGGGTGATGACAACCCTCCAATCCTGAGATAACATCCACTGGATCCTTCTTAAGATGGCGCTGTAAGCATTCACTGGGCCTCTGGGCTCAGTAATTAACTTCAAGGCAACTAGACAAATAATCTGTACCTCCATATCCCTGTAACCATTGCTCCAAGCAAGCTCAAGACCATCCAACAAGGCCCACAATTCAGCTAGGAGGGAGCTGCAAATACCTATACTGCGACAACACCCCTGTAGCCACCGACCTTCATGGTCACGGATCACACACCCAGCACCAGCTCGCAAAGTGTCGCCCTTCTTAGCTCCATCACAATTAAGCGCAACCCTTGGGGGATGCGGCCGGGACCAGCAAACAGAGCGAGGTTGCCTGATCAGTGCCCTATCTCGCGTGGTATCATAGTGGATCACAAAGATGGTAAGTAAAATCAGCGAGGCTCCTTACCTCACGTGCAATCGCACCAGGTGAGACATGGACCTGTTGAAAGATTGCCTTGTTCCTTGCATCCCACAGACTTCCAAAGATACCAACCCAAAATAAGTTGCCCAATGATTATGCTCATCGTTAATAGGAGTAAGTTGAGTGAGATTCCGCAAAAACCATGCCTGCAAGTCACCCTGGAAAAACCCAGCCCGACGACTATGCGGGACAATGAGCCCCACACCTCCTTGGCCGACGACGTTGTCTCAAAACATGGTCGCATCCTCCACACCTGAATGGCATCTTGCGCAGGCATCAGAGTCTGTCATTCGCCGACGCTTCCTGACTGCATTAGTTAAAAGACTCCCACGAGCTGCAAACCATAGAAAGACCCGTACTCTCTGTGCGCCCTTCCATTTCCATATAGCCCTCCCCTCCGGAATCACCTAACAACTCATATGCTGAGGCCACCGTGAACTGGCCATCTGTTGACAGGTCCCAAAAGGTGGAAGCCTCCCCATCACTACTTCTTGGCGGATGACATGCCAAAATTCGAGAAAGGATTGAATCAGGTTGATCTACCCTTAAACGATTCCAATCCCAAAGCCCCTCCGTAGTTACAAAATGGTTCACAGGAAATGAAAGCTCAGTCTGCGTGAGATCCCTGAATGCCCTATACTTGAGAGGACCGACTTCTGGGACCCAGTTATCACTCCAAAATCTAACACTAGAGCCATCACCGATAGACCAACGCATACCCAAATCCGCCTCACCCCAAACTTGCCTCAACTGTCGCCAAAGGTACGAGGAGCGAGCCTGCTGGTTGGGAACCCCTGAAGTGTCAACCCCACCATACTTTCTTCGGAGGACTTGCACCCACAAGAGGTCAGGTCGCGTCTTGATTGTGAAAACCAATTTCATAAGAAATGCCTCATTTTGTTGTTCCATTTTCTTGAAGCCACCTCCACCCTGCAAGCACGGTTGACACATATCTTCCCATTTAATCAGACTTGCCCTATGTTCTGTTGCTGTGCGGCCCCATACAAAATTGCGAATGTGACGCTCAATTCGGTGACACAAACCAGATGGGATCTTTGTAGTCTGCATGGTATACGAGGGTATTGCAGTTAGGACTGCCTTGGCGAGGGTGATTCGCCCTGCTAGAGAGAGCGTCTTAGCTGCCCAACCTGACAATTTTGATTGAACTTTGTCTTCTAAGTAAGCATAAGTTGCCGTGCGGACCCGCTCATGCAAAAGTGGGACTCCCAAATACTTCCCCAGATCATCCGTCTTATGGAATCCCAGATCGTCACTGATGGTAAGGGGATAGAGGGTCTCCTTGCCTAATTCCCCTGGAGGGTACAAACTTCTCAGAACGATCACCTTTCCATACCACTCTCATACTACATGTGGTCACACACATCATAACCCATCAAACAAAGTCTCCTCAATGAAGTCCCATCGTAATCGATCATATGCTTTCTCCAGATCAACCTTAATTGCCATCCACCCTGATGCCCCACGCTTATATCGCATGGAATGCAACACCTCTTGTGCAATTATTACATTATCGGTGATCTGTCGTCCAGCTACAAAGCTCGCTTGGTTAGGTAGAACTAACCTAGGAAGCCATCCTTTGAGGCGATTTGCAAGAACCTTAGTAATAGTTTTGTAAGGAACTGTGCATAAACTGATTGGCCTAAACTCCTTGAGACACTCAGGGTTGGGGATTTTAGGAACAAGGGTGATAAGTGTCTCATTTAGTTCCGGGTCTAGGATACCATTCTCAAAGCAATCCGCAATCATCTTGCGTAGGAAGGTCCCATCGCCTTCCAGCTTCTTTTGAAAGAAACAAGCATGTAAACCGTCTATCCCAGCGCTTTAAGAGGCTTCATTTGAAATAGTGCCCTATGAATCTCACCAGGGGAGATTGGAGCAGCCAAAGAAGACCGCATACCTGCTCGATGTCTGGGAACGATCCCTCCTGTGGTAGGAGGGAGCGAACCGATTCCCCGGAGTAAAGATTGGTATAGAAACTCAAAGCCCATTGACGAAGGGTCTCATTGTCAGTACACCACACTCCACTGTCATCACGTAGCCCATATATGAGATTCCTTCTGCTATTGCAAACCGCCTTTGCATGGTAATAAGTCAGTATTCTGTCCCCAAAATTAATCCAGTCACTTCGAGCACGTTGAGCCCTCGTCAAATTCTCCTGTTCACATGTATACTCAAACTCCTTCCTTAATTCCCTTCCAAATAATCAAGATGAGGGAGGGGCGAGTCTCCTGAGCTTTTTGGATTCCCCCTAATCGGGCCAAGATCCGCCGCTTCCGATGCCCAATGCTCCCAAAAACATCTTGGTTCCACTTTTGCACAGACGCCGTGAATCGCTTTGTATTTTCTATCACTGATGCCGCCGACGACCAATTCTCAGCAACTACCTGCTTGAAAGAATTATCCGTCTCCCAAGCCGCCAAATAACTAACCTGTCTATTTTGCTGATGCGGACTTTCCTCACCACCCACTTGGATACAAATAGGCCTGTGGTCTGAGCTTAATTTAGGAAGGTGCGTCACAAGTGTATTTGTATAACAACTCACCAGAGTAGAATTCCCCAAGGCTCGGTCGAGACGTTGGAGCAAGGTGCCACGACGCCATGTATATTTAGGACTTGAGAAGCCTACCACCTATCCACTATTAACACCACATTACTAGTAACGACCATTGCCACATCACTATTGGTGACGGCCGCTACCACATCACTTCAAAAATAGTTTTTTTAAAATAACAGTCCAAACAAGGTATTTCTTTTTTTCAATACTTCTTTTTGAAAATAGTTTTATAAATTTGTTTAAAAAAACAGAGAATAGAGTCAAATAAGGCTTAATTTTCAATTTCTTTTATTATTATTAGTTTATTACCGCTCTCCCTTAAAACATCTATCTAAAATGAGTACGTAGTTACTCTTCTGATCTTTTTATATAGGGCAAATAGAAGTTTTTTTAATCTTATTTATAAGGAAACTCATTAAAGTTTTGAGGTGAGCGTACAATTTAACCATTTATTTGTTATCATGTTGATTTTGTTTTCATTTGGTATTATGTATATTAAATATGGGTAGAATTAGAAATTTGTTGGATTTTATAACAAAATTAATAAGATTTAAAGTTTTTCTTAATCTATATAAAAAATATTGAAAATACACTATAAATAGGATAGGACGAGAGGAGCATTAAATACATTCAAAAGATCACACTATTAATTGCGCTTTATTTTAGAGGGCAAAGAATGAGAGCCTACTTTATTTTTACTCTTTAACGTTTGAATTCCGGGCTTTAAATTTAATCTATAAGTTGAGACACAATTCTTTTTCTGCATATTTGACAAATTACAAAAACATTGTTTTAGAGGTTTTTTTCTGGCCAATGAGGATTGACATAGTTGGCTAAGGTATTGATCTTCACCCGAAAAGGGAAGAGGTTCGATTCCCACTGGTCGATGTGAGGGGCTCATTGATGGGCGATCTGTAAATACCTCTATAAGCGCTCTTTGAGACTGGAGGCATGCTTGGGCCCTAGTGAGATACTGATATCTACCCCACCCAAACTTTTTAGGAAAAAAAAAGTCATTTTCTGTAAGCTGAAATAAAATATCTCTCATATACTTACCTCTTAGATCGTAAAAACTATTATCTTAAGGCTAATCCAAACATGCAATAATGCCGGAAGGAGATCCTCTCCTTGTCCAATTTTCTGCCCATCGCTCATTGTCCTCATCCTGACCATCAAAATCTTGATCCAAAGGGCCAGATTTATTTTTTCAAAAACCGCGGGCGGTAAACAAAACCGCGCGTGGTTTTTAAAAAAATAAATCTAACTCCTTGGATCAAGATTTTAACGGTCAGGATGAGGACAATGAGGAATGGACAGAAAATTGGAGGTGAGAGAAACCGGACCCCAATAATGCCCTTGGGAGGTAAACGTCGAACTCTATACCGATATCCACAAAAAGATATTTTCCTTTTCCGTTGAAAAATATTTAGGAGTGGGTCCATTAAATAATGTTGCTGTTGTTTTCTTCTATACTAAACTTTATCAACGATTATATGGCATTATAAACATTTTCAATCTTATAGCTCTTTTTTATTTTTAATTATAAATATTTATTTTCTTTTTTAAATGATATTATTATTCTTACTTCCTAATAAGGTTTCAAACTCACAAGTTTAAATAAATTATGAAAATGATGTAAACTCTTATATTGAATTTATAAGAGTTTACTTTTATTAATAAATATGCATCAATAGTATATAATGAAATAACTAAAATATAAAAATGACAATTGTAATACCCGGATATTTATTATCTGGAAAATTATAAATAAATTGGATATTTCTGATAAGTGAAATAAAGGACTCAAGACTTGTGTAGTTATAGTCTATTTTTCTAAGTTAAATTCTGTAGGAAATTAGAGAATTTAAGGGCCAAAGTGCCAAAATGACGAAAATGCCCCTAAGAGACATAAATGACTTAGAGAAATTATGAAAAATCCTAAAAGGCAGTAAAATGACCAAGTGAATTATGAGAGTATATTATCTCTAATTATGGTAATTTAATAAATTATGAACTTGGAGAAATTTAATAGGAATGCTCAAAAGTATTGAAATGACTAAAATACCCTTGTAAATTCAAAAATAATGCAAGAGGCATGAAAATTCTAATGTTAAGGCAAAAGTTTGAAGATAAAGGAGTATCTCAATTAAGAAAATTATCAACTAGTGAAAAGAAAGTAATTAAGCAATAATGGGCTAGTTACTTAAGCATAAGCAAAGGAAATTCATGAATAATTATAGGAAACCCTAAAATTAGTGGTTTTTGGCCTAAAATTAGTAAAAATATATTTGCTAATTAATTGGAAATTTTTGAGAAAAATGGACGAGTTTAGGTATTTTTAAGCCTAAATACAAGCATGGGCCAATAGGAAAAAGTTATGAAAAATTATGTAAAAATAATTTAAATAATAATTAAATAATTAATTAAAAAATAAAATAAAAAAAATTATATATTATATATGTATGCTGCCGACATGAAGGAGGATAGAAGAAAAAAAAATAATATATGATATTTCGATAAAGTTATAATATTATATAATATAATTAAATATAGTGAATAGTAATGAAATAAATAGGAAACGGATCCTATCTAGAGATCTAGGAATGAGATTTCCAAAGTCAAGGTAAAATATTGATCAGTGGATTTTTATCTTCCGTTAGACTCTTTGGAACTTAATTAGAGATCGGTAGAAGAAGTTAGTAATAAGACGAAATAGGGAAAATCGATAAATAGGCGGATAGTCATAAAATTAGAATTTGAACAAAATAAATTGTAACTCAACATTTGGAGATGACGGGGTATAAATGCTTCTAGAATACACAACTTGTCACATAAGTTGGTGACTCATGAGGGGCTGAACTAAATCATGCTTTCCATGGCTGCAAATCATCCACCAAAACCCCTAATTTCCATGGTTTAAAATGAAAGTTGAAATATGGAAAAAGACTATTATGCCCTCACAACTTCTTCTATAAATAGCAAGCAACTCCTTTGAAATTCTTCACACCAAAAACCACTCTTAGAAATCCTAGAGAGAAGTTAAAGAGGAGCTCGGAGGAGGAAGGAGTCCGGGGAATTCAACGCGAAGCTCTGAGTAAGTTCTTTGGTACTTAGTCTTAAGCTTCCGTAGTTCTTCCGATAGTTGGAGTAGTAATGCTAGAGTGGTCTTTAATCTTCCAAGTATGATTAGATATCATATGATAGGGGTATTTTAAGTAGGAATTTCGAAAATCATGGTTGGGTCGAAGTTCTGGCAAAATTTTGGAAGAAATTAGTCAAAGTAACGAAATGCTGGCGAAATTTCACCGATTAAGGGAATAGGGGCAAAATGGTAATTTATACCTAAAATGCCTGTTATAATGTCAAATATTGAAAAATGGGATATTTATCCTTATAGGATATCTTTGATCATCGAACCACTGTCGAACCGCTGTCTGACGTGCCGCTGTCGGACGTTTCGCTGTTTTCCGTCAAAAGTACAGTTTTCCGTAAACGTACTAAATGCTCGTCAATGAAGGTACGTTCGCATCTCGTAACATTAACTCTGGTGTTTATTTTATGCTTATATGTGATAATGTTGTGAGAACAGTTTAGTGTCGAAGGCAAGGCTAGTCTATGTGGGTAAGCCATTAAGTCACCGTGAACTCGGTGAGGCCCCCATGATAGACACTTACCTGGCTATTCTATTCGATGCTAGGTGTGTTGTGTGCTTAGGGTATGCTTATATGTGGTAGTTGATAGCTCTGTGATATGTTCTTGTACTATTGATATGTATACGTTGCCTATGTCTTCGCTACACGCCTATGTCTTTGCTATATGTTCTGTTGGGATGCCTATGTGCTTCTACATATGTTGTTGGGGTGCCTAAGTCTTTCGGGGATACGTTTGTTTGTTGTACATTTGTTGGGTGCATATGTCTGTCTATGTTATGAATAACGGAATCCATATGATGTATATGTAAACATGAGGTTAACAGTTACCCGAGGTCCGATTGCAATGGACCTCGGCTCTTAATATAGCGTCAGGTCGGGAGGACCGAGTGCCGAGGAGAGAGGCAAGCGGCCTACATAGAAGATCCACCAAGACTTCTTTTGTTGTTCCCGTGGAAGCCTTTTGTTATTGTACTTCACTTTTGAACCACGCTTGTTCATTGTCTCATTGTTGTAACCCTGACAGACTTACGGCGTTTTATATATACATATCAGTTACTCAATCGCTCCGGTGCTCTACTCTGATGATTTTGGAAATGATATTTTTTAAAAAAAAATTATATTGCTTTTGAAAAGTTGGGATGTTACAACAATAATTTAATATAAATTTATTTTAAATTCATTAATTAAAATTAAGTTAATCAACATTAAGAATTTATCATATTCAATAAAAAATTTGTATAAAATTTATATATAAACTTATTGAACATGATTAAAATGAAAAAGTTAATATGAGTTAAATGGTGAGTTAATATGATTTTATAAGCTATAAACGTAAAAACATAAATTCGATCCATGAATTCATGTGTTTAACCAATTTTACAATTAGCACGAATGTAAGGATGACTTGACACGATTTTATATCTTAGAAATATAAAAATGGTATATTTAAAGAGTCAACTTGTGAGTTTAATAAAAATATTTCTTATAATCATTATTCACATTAAATAAATATACATTAATTTTCTTAATTTGAAATCAATTTTTTAATTTTTATTCAACAGTATCAATAGAATATTTTCTTTTAATTATGGTTACTTTAATTAGGCTAAAATATATTACACTACAAATCCCATAAACTTTGTGCCATATTCAAATAACCTTCTTAACTTTTAAAACTTTACAATGAATCCTTTAAATTATTACCTTTATACTCTTTAAAATTTATTTTCTCCCTTATAATCTCCTCAAAATTTGAATTATACCAAATAAATTCCTAAATTTTAAGCTATTTTTAGATAAATAATGAACAAAATTAATTTATGAGAGAAATCTATATATTAATGTAAAAATTTAAAAATATTATAAAGCCTTAAAAATTAAATATTTTTTTTTTCCAGAATTGGAGAGGTTATTTTCCTATAACATAAATTTACTGAAATTTATTAATAATTAAGCGTTTTAATTACGGCACTAAAATGTGAATGCGATGGCTTAATTGATCTTGGTTTTAACTTTTTATACAGAAACCCTGTTTTGAAGTTTGAACGTAAAAGTGCAAGCAAAGCTTTCTTTTGTCCCTCCTATCCTTTTCCTTCTTCCCTCTCTGTGCGTTTCATTTCTTATTCTCTCTCTGCAATGGCCTTTTGATCAAGTCATCATTTTAGGTATTTGTCTCTTCTGCTTCCCTCGTACATTCCGACCCCGCTTCAGTTTTTTTTCCCTCGTTTTCGTTCTTTTCGGTGCTTGATGAGCCTTTCTTTGATTTCCTGTTGTTACGAGTTTCCTTTATTTTTTCTTTTGATTTTATTTTGTTTTTCTACCTCTACTTGATTTGTTTCGGTTTTGACTTGCTATTTCCGTAGATCTGTTGTTGGTTTGGTCAGAATTACTGTGCATTTTTGGCTACAAAGTTAGGGTTTAAGTCTGGCATGTGATTTGGATGGAACGGTTTGTTCTTCTGAAGTTGTTTAATCTACTTCATCGCTAATATTTGGTTTTTGGTTTGCTTGGTAAATTTGATGTCTCGTGGAGCGCGATTCGGTCAATGTTTGTAATCCATATGGCTGCTTTTGTCTATGCCACTTCAAATTGATGAAATCGGTTGTGTTCATGCATTTTTGAATGAGGGCGTGGTCTTCATTTTGTTTGTATTATTATTATTTTTTTTCCAATGGATTGCCCCTGGGTTTGGTTATTTGACTCGCAGATATGATTTAAAGTGTTTTATTTTTTTCCCTAGCCATTGTGATATTGATGATTGCTGGGTGTCTCGCACACCTCTGCTTCGTCGGAATATCTTGACTTGTAGTTTTGATTCCTAAACTTTAGCTTCTTTAGACTTCAGACTAAAGTTTGAAATTTGTTATGCATCTGAGTGAGGGGTTCTTCTTCCTTTACACCTCTCCATGCAATATCTTTCTTGTAATTGCACAAAGACACCGATAGAGACCATGGTTTATTTAGTAGATGACTTCTCATACATTGCTTGAGTTGGCCTTTGATTTTTCCAAACGGTATTTACATTGTTGTGAAGGTATCCTCACCTGTTGTTCTTAACCTATATAATGATGCGTTGTGATTCACTTGTCTTGTTGTGTCATCACAATTAAAAAACTCTCTCTTGTGCTGATTCAGGGGAGATATGAAGTCACTAGTAGACTACTAAATGTGTTTCTGACCTGTTTGTGTTTTTGCTGTACTCCTGGACAAATACATCTTCTATGCTTACTCTGTTAGTTGTTTTTAGTATACAGGGATTTGTAGTACTAATTTGATTACATGGGATCAATATGTCTGTTTACTAACTTATTGAAGGCATTACAATATAATTGTAATTATAAGTTATGTTTTCCAACTTCTGCTTTTCTTTGTTGTTTTCTTCATTAGAGTTGTAGATCTGATTTTAATCTCTTTTACCTTTTTAGTCATTAGTGAATACGGAGGCATAATGATGGCTATTAGAGGCCAGCAGCTATTATTGGCTGAGAGGACAGTGTCGAGTAAAATGAAATCTATATGGATACATCGCGCGCACATGTGCGTGTAAATATGAGAACAGATGAACAATGTATTAGAATCTAACGTAATATGCCTGCAATGTGCTGACCATGTTTGCTAGGAATTTAGAATTGAAACTTGGCTTGGGACTTCAAGTTGTTGGGTGTTGGAAAACTTTTTGAAGTGCTTGTGTGTGAACTGTGTGATTTAACTCCATTTATCACTGCTGTTGGCAAATGCATATTGGAAATTGTAAAATTGAGCTCTGGCTTTGTGTTGTATGATTGTAATTTGAATTGGTGCTGTTTGGTTGACTCCCCTTCCTCGGGAAGGACATATTATCATATGCTGCCAAAATTCCTCTGGGTTTGGTTATAACAATTGCAAACTGTGGAGAACATTTTAATGGCTAATAGAAAGAAAGATTGTTGAACAATGGAAAAAAGATTTAATCTATAGGAATGGTTGGTGAAAGATGTTTCACAATTAAACCTAATGGTCATAAACCTCGTTGAGTAATGATGCATCTTTGATCCACCCAACTTTTGGAATAGCCTTGGGATTATTGAAGGTTCATGTTTTTCTTGTGAAAATAGTTTTGCTTGGAAGCATAAACATGTTAAGAGAATAATCTATTGGCTTATTCCTAATGATGAATGTTGTTTCCCTCGTGAGTTGTGAACCCAGATGGTGTTAGAGGATGAAATTATATGGATTTTGGTTGAATCACTAATTTCTTCTTCTTTGTCTTCTTTGTCAAAATAGGACTGGTGGTTGCTTGGACTAGCATGGCTTCTACCAATGCTTTCTTTGATGATATACGGAGCAAATCTGAGGTTGATCCTCCTTCAAATGAAGAGCCAATGGATATCAGTGAGCTAGTGAATGATCCTGCACAAACTGCACTAAAATCTAATGTGGCTGTTACGAGCAGTGTTCATGAACTTTTAGAGTGTCCTGTGTGCTTGAATGCAATGTACCCTCCAATTCACCAGGTTGTTTATATAGTTGATTGTTAATTATTGATAACTTGGATTCTATAGATAGCATGCGATTGCAATTTAGAAATGTTGGTTTGAGAGAATTACTACATATATGCTTCTTGAAAGAAACAAAATTGGGAGGAAGAAAAAATAGGATTAAAAAGGGAACGCTTAGCCCAAACTAAACTCTATAACTGTTTTTGGTGCATTTCATGATCATGAGCAAAACATTTGAGTAAGAGTATTCATTCTATAGTTGACTGGATAAAAGTGTTTTTTTTGCGCTTCTGAATCAGAAATCATGTTTTGTTGGGACTAGTGACTACAGTATAGGCTAGATAAAATTATTTCTGAAAGGGGGATTGTACATGAATGAATGATCAGAATTGGGTTTTAATGCCTTTTAAATTTGACAATCAATTGAAAGTAAAATATTTCCATTTTTTTCATTGTTATAGAATATGACAGGTATTAGGTGCACGTCGAATATTTTAATCATGATACGGAATCCTCACTTTATTGAATGCAAACTTTGTTGTAATCATTTTTTGTTGGAGTTTGTGAATTACTGGTTCCCTGATGCCTAAATAAATATCTGATGTTCCTAAACTTGAAGAGATTGGTCTTGTTTACTTTTCTGTTTAATGTTAGTTCTGCTATTTTTTTTTTTTTTATCGTTGGCGGCTTTTTGTCAAACACCTATATACAACAAAAGTTTTTTCTTAATCTTGGAAGTTTACTAATTGCTTGTACTTTGGTTTTAATCTTCCTTGTTGCAGTGTTCAAATGGCCATACTTTGTGCTCAGGTTGCAAACCCAGGGTCCACAATCGGTGTCCTACCTGTAGACATGAGCTTGGCAATATTAGATGCTTGGCGTTGGAGAAGGTGGCTGCATCTTTGGAACTTCCTTGTAAATACCAGGCTTTTGGGTGCATGGGCATATATCCATATTACTGCAAGTTGAAGCATGAATCTCAATGTGCATATAGACCATATAACTGTCCATATGCTGGCTCAGAATGCTCTGTCATCGGTGATATTCCTTTTCTGGTGGCCCATTTGAAAGATGATCACAAGGTGGACATGCATAGTGGGAGCACTTTTAATCATCGTTATGTCAAATCAAACCCACAAGAAGTTGAAAACGCCACATGGATGCTTACGGTACAGTATTCATTCCCAACTCCAATTTTGTTCTTTATTAGTCCTGCCTTCTATTGGCCTTGTAAGTTCATGAGAGAGATAATGGGTTGTAATTTTCCTTTGTGGTGTACACTTGTCCTGATGAGAAAAGAGAATTGAAATAATTAGCCTTGCACATTTCTTTCACTCTGTAAATTAATAACACCCATTATATGGAATTGCCATACACTTACAGAAATTGGTGCTTGGATTGGTGCATTTATTATTGTGTGAAGTTTGTGTTAATTGAATGTTGGATTTCACCTTGGTTTATAGGTCTTCAGCTGCTTTGGTCAATATTTTTGTCTACACTTTGAAGCATTTCAGCTAGGGATGGCTCCAGTCTACATAGCCTTCTTGCGATTTATGGGGGATGATAATGAGGCGAAGAACTATAGCTACAGTCTTGAGGTTGGTGGTAATGGGAGGAAGATGACTTGGCAGGGCGTGCCTAGAAGTGTCAGGGACAGCCACCGCAAGGTTCGTGACAGTTTTGACGGTCTTATCATCCAAAGGAACATGGCTCTCTTCTTTTCTGGGGGAGATAGGAAGGAATTGAAGCTTAGGGTTACAGGGAGAATTTGGAAAGAACAGTGATAGGAAGAATATGGCAATTCTTTATGTTGGTACCGAGAGCAAATTGGATAGTTTGTAGTGCAGCCTATTTCTTGTAGTGGTATGAATGAATCTTCTGCTCATGTGGTGTTCTTTTTTGGGGGGGTAAATTAGGAAGCGAGGCAAAGACTCTTTGCTTTTGCTGTTTGTCAAATACATGAACAGGACAGTGTATGTAATGTGGATCTCATTATGATATTCATTAATAGAGGCGTAGATCTTTAGCCTGCTTTATGTGGTTTAGGAAATTATGGGCGTTTTATTTAACTCGTTTTATCATCTCCGCGTGGTTCAGCCAAGTCAAAAATGACTTTGAAAAAATGATAAAAAGATGTGGTCTCATTGGGTTGCTTGGTTTGTTAGGCATTGGGTTGGTTGTACAGTTGTACTGGCCCGATTAGGTCCGGGTGGGCTGGACCAATGGCAAATTATTAAGAGTTAGTTTTTTTGTAATTCTTTGTACAAAAAAAAAGTATGGTGTCATACTCATAAAATATATTTTAAAAATTAGTACTCCGTAGTTATGAAGGTTGGCTCATGGCTGGCATAAAAGAACAGTTAGGAAGGTTGATTTCTTTGTCACATTAGTTTTTAGTTTAATTAGATGCGAGTTGTTTGTTTGTTTTTTTTTTACATTGCATACAGTTTTATAAAAGGAAAAATTCCATTTAAATATTAAATGAAATTCTAAGACTCCCAAATGTTTATTAAAATTTATAAAGGACTTAGAGTGACAAGGATCAAATTGAGACTTTAAAATATTGGTGAATTTATCTTTTTGTCCTTAGTTTTTAAATATATATATTTTTTTCAAAAGACCCACTTCGGAGGGCTATCGTGGCTGGCTGTCGGAGATCCGGTGAGGGTTTTTTTTTTTTTGGTGGGGTTGAACATTTTAAAAAAAAAAAGATTGAATGAAAGTGAGAGGGTGAGATTCGAACTCACACATTCATAGGGGCCCAATGGCCCAACTTTGTTCCTTTGATACACACACATTATATGACATTTTAAAATTTGGGTTTTGGAAATTAAAAATATTAAAAATAATTATTTATGGAAAATTTAGCCTGGATAAATTATAAAGTTAATATTTGGAATTTTATACATTTTTTCTTGTAAATTAAGGACATATAGTTAGAGAATAATTTTTAGTCTAAATATTTTAGAAACAATATTTTATGGCCTAAAAAAATTAATTGAGGAAGAGAAATCCTTATATAAAATTAAGGATTAAATTATAACACATAACTAATATTTGCAATTAAATTAGTAGAGAACTTAATTGCAAATAAAAGTCTTGTAGAGGATCAAGTAGGATAATTTTGAAGTGGGTCCCACAACACAGCACTCACCTTCTACATTATCAATTGGTTAAACACGTGGCTCCTGTTCAGCTATATTCTCTCATTTCCCATTATTACATGGCTGCATGTGCAAATCATTTTGATACATAAAATTAATTTAGGAAAGAGGTTGAGTTCACCTGCAAGGCAAGGTGAAATCTCCCTTCTTCCTAGGTGATACCAATGTTGGGCCGGCGAGCCGTCTATTACCCTCAGACATTAACCTAGACACCTAGGAGTATATAGTTAACATGCTAAGATTTAAAATGAGTCCAAGAACACCTTATTTGGATAAGTATATAAGGAGTTATGATTTTTCAAAGTTAGATTCTGAAAACTGGTAAGTTTTTGTGTAACACCCCATTTTGTAACACCCCCAATTTCTAACAGTTACGATAACATAAAATTCCAAAGATTTCTATAAATAATTACTGAAATTCGAGATAAACAACTTTGGGAAGTGTTACCGCCGCATTTGTATGGGGCAAGTGCAAGGCTAACTTATTACAATACGTAAATCCAAACTTAAACAAAAGTGTATTTTATTCAGAACAAATAAAATCAAATAAAATAGAATTAGCTGAAGGTGCTTCCTCACTTCTCATTGCCAGCCCCAACCCTTGGCATCTATTTCACTGAAATTCTGCTCCCCCGAAGGTTTATCACAACCCATGAACACAAACATCAGCAATTGCGGGTAACCCTAAATAAACACAATTTAAATGACACAAATATATTATTCAAAGCAAACATACATAATCATGTGGTAATTGCATCTAACGTTATTCATTATCTCTTTTAAATTTATTTAGACCCGGGAAGCCCTGCCAGTCTATTTAGTGGAAAGAGAACCATGGTAGACCCGAGAAACCCTGCCAGTCTACCCTGTGACCCGGGAAACCCTTCTAGTCTATTCAATCAAATTGGCCATAAAAAATTCTTCCTAATGTGCACACCTCTTCCCAAAGTTGCTACCAGTGTCCCGGGAAACCCTGCCAGACACCACCTTGGTAAGAACGGATATCATCGGTTCACATCAAATAATATATCGAGGGCATAAAGCCCGATTGTGTCCATCACTTTGGGAGGTACCATCCCAAAGCTATCCTCCCACTGTTAAATTATTTTAAACACACATAATAAAATCCCAAATTATTTCTATTATTTAATTACCTTTTATATACTTTTCTATTATTTAGTTAAATATGAGATACAAAGATATTTTGATATAAAATCTATTCATATCCTATTTTATTTTGCAAGAGATATTACAAAAAGAAGGAAATAAAAAAAAGGAATAAAAAAATATAACTTTGCACAGGCGTATAGCTAGTATCTATGGTAATATAGTATATTGTATTATCTATAATATATTGCAATTAATGAAATTAATGAAAAGAAGTCCACGAAGCAATTGTATTTAGTCACAAAAAGGATACACAGGGATAATGTATATGTATATCATTCACGCATGAAGGCCAAGGCGAAGCTATTCATTCAATCACAAAAAGGATGCACATGATCATGTATATGTATATAATTCACACACAAAGGCCGAGGCGAAGCTATTCATTCAATCACAAAAAGGAACCATAACACCTTGTAAAACTTTGCAAGGAAATTACTGGCGCAAATCGAGAAGAAGAAAAAGATATTTGTAACGTATTCAATATTAATTCCTACTGTGATTAGGATTACATATAATATATATATTTCATATAAAACAACCCAATGATATTTTCAGGATCATACTTACCCTATCAAAATTCATATAGAATTAACCTAAGCTATATGAGAATTAGGATTACCTGATCTCCGTTTTTGCTAGCCTTCTAGAAAAATGATTTGATGAGAGTACGGGAGGAGGATGCAGTAGTGGAGAAAAAGTGTCGAGCGTTTTCTAGGTTTAGACGGCTAGACCTAAGTTTATAATTAAAATCTAGGGTTTTAGCTATGGGCTGGGCTCTTTAATTATTGCCAATTAATAAATTAACAATACAAACATTATTAATTTCTAGATTTTATATATTATTATTATTATTATTATTATTATTATTATTATTATTATTATTATTATTATTTCTATTATTAATCAGGGGTATTACATTTTGTATCCAGATTTGGGCTGTCATTTTCGTGTAGAATTTTGACTGGGCATCTGATGTCCAATTACCTTGATATTTTTCAGAAATAAAGTAAACATTGTAAGTTTTTATTTGATAGGTCTTTGATCGAATTTGGAGTTATGTACACTGAATCATGAATTTTTGAAAATGACCTATAATTCTTGAATAAAATCTGGATAGAGGTCACTTTTTGTTAATCTGTAGGTGTCTTAGCCATAAATTATCTCAGTGGTTATTAATATATGAAAATAGACTTATCAAGTGTTAAGTAACCATTCCATTTAAAGTTGTATAGCTCAAGTTATGAATTTTCCAAATTCCCAAAGAAATTAAAGGTTAATTTCTGATAAGTCTGAGAATAACTATATAAGTAGTTGATTGTGCTTGATTTTAAAGGGATAATTTCTTTGGAAAATTTGAAGGTTAAATGGCTGAAGTAATAATTATTCTCATAGTGAATAATATTTAACTGAACAAGTCCCAATAAGTATACATTCATAGTCATAAGGATATTAAAGAACAAGTATTTTGGGGTGGGTCTGGAATAAACATAATCTTAATTATAATATTAAGATTAGAATGATTAATGACCCATTTTCCATATAAATGTTAATTATAGGAAGAGATAATTTCCCAAGTTTGAAGGACATACAGATTGAAAAGAATTTTACAGGTGTTTTGACGGTAAGACCAACAAGTAGTAACTTTAATCTCACATTTTTTGTATAACTATATAGTTTGTTTATACCATATTTGTATGTCCCACTTGTATGGGGCCAACACCACTCGTGGCTCGATTGAGCGGAATGACCAACCATGGGGCCATCTTTCCGGTGGCTAGACAGGCCTAGTGCATTCAGTTATTTTTGGTTATTAATTTACCCAAAATTTATTTCCTAGCGCCAAGGTATTTGAAATCATTTAATGATTACTTGTATTATAAGTTGCATATGGAATGTAATACTTGTCATATGAATTTGAATACTTTATATGCTATGTGGACTACTCTGTTTTGGTTGATTTACATATATACAATGCAACACCCCCTGTGCTGAGCTAAAAATAGAGTGATGTCTTCTCCTTTCATGCATCAAATGTATTAATTAATAAAGAAGTTAAACCACTAAGTCAGGTTTGATCCTGGAAAGTAAGAAAAAATAAATAAAAAATATTTCAAAAACTTAATCCATTATTAGATTCCAAAATTATAGTTCGAATGAGTTTTTCTAAGAATTTAAAACTTTCAAAAACATTTAATTAGTGGTTCAAACTCTATTAAAAATACATCTACCCTCAATCCTGCTTAAATTTCATCATAGTAATTCTTATTTATTATATCTAACCTAGTGCTCCACCATTCACTTATTCATCTATGTCATTTATGGGCTCGTGATATACTCACCTATCATTGCAACAATACAATACATACATGTTTTGTTCAGGCTCTTGTACTTACCTGTGAGCTCTTCCTCTACCCCTACTTGTACCCTTTCCTCTTCCTCTTTCGGTATCAGCTAAGGGTCTTGTTTTTCCACCACGTTGGTTGGCCATATCTCTTTTTCAATATACAATATAACAAGGAAGAGGAAGTTGTTAACATCGGGGGATATATTAGTCAATTTTCAATATTAACATGCATGATCTTCTGTAGAGGATATTATCAATTTCTATTCATGTTAATTAAGGGTCCTACTCTTCTATTATGCAGATTGACCATTAATAACAAATTTGTTAGAAGACCTCAACTTGAGCATTCAACAGAACTAGAAACATACTTAATTCATTCATACCATAACAATTAAGTTTATAGTTCAGAGAAGGAAAGGTTAAGGTTACATTTATCCCACATGAGCATATACAAACTGCTTCAAATACTCAACAAAATCGAGGATCTTGAGAGGTCCATATCTCGTAATCTGAATCTTCTTACTTTCCCAGATGGCATCATTGGGGGTAATGAAGAATGATGACAATCCACTCCTCATCACTTACTATAACCTTTCTCCAGGCAAGGCTTCAATATAACCCAGGTATCCTATTCAGGAATGCAATGTATTGACCTCGTGGAGTCTCTGTAGCTATACAAGCATTCTAATATACTTCCTCTAAATATCCTAGGATATCAGGATGGGGCTACCACCAGTATCTCTCAAAGGTGTTAGCAGCTCCAGAGTCCATTGACTCACTAGATTCATTCTCATTCATACGTGATTCCTCGCTGGATACCAAGTTAATTACCTCAGGGGTCGTTGGCTTCCTTTTGGTTAGATCTTCTCGCTGTACGCCTTCGGCGCAACCTGTCATACATAGTTTCCTCTTTGTTCATAGGGGGTTGGTTTACGAATGGTTCAAAATTATTTCCTTGACTCCTTATACCTCTCATTTTCCATCCGACATATAAAAACACTAAACTTGTTACTAATCCAAAATATATGTATTGTATACTAGTAGAGCATAGTATCCTATTGTCAGAAACAATTGCTTTGATACTAACAATGCAACACCCCCTGTTTTGAGCCCAGAGTAGAATGATGTCTTCTCTTATCATGCATGAGATTTATTAATTAATAAAGAAGTTAAATCGCTAAGTCAGGTTTGATTCGATAAATTTAGATCCCGAAAACCTTCTAATAATCTTTGTTCTCAAATCATCATGTATGCCATCTGTACCTCTTTTCTACTCAGAGCATCTGCAACTACATTTGTCTTTCCCGTATGGTATTTAATTTCCAAGTTGTAGTCTTTTAGCAACTCCATCCATTTGCTGTCTCATATTGAGTTCTTTCTGATTATACGGATACTTGATACTTTTGTGGTCACAGTATAATTCCATAGTAGTGACATACAGATAATGTCGTCATATCTTTAAAGCAAACACGATTGCCGCAAGCACCATATCATGAGTGGGGTAATTTCAAGAACTCAATGTGGGGGTAATTTTAGGAACTCACGATTCCCACTCATGATCTAGAGTTTGCGACAATTGTGTTTGCATTAAAGATAAGACGACATTATCTGTATGGCACTACTGTGAACTGCGACCACAAAAGTCTCAAGTATTGTATGATCATAAAGAACTCAATATGACACAACGTAGATGGATGGAGTTGCTGAAAGACTACAACTTGGAAATTAAATACTATCCAAGAAAGGAAAATGTAGTTGCAGATGCTCGAGTAGAAAAGTGGTGTAGGTGGCATACATGATGATTTAGGAACAAAGATTATTAAAAGATTTTCAGGATCTAAATTTATCGAATCAAACCTGGCTTAATGGTTTAACTTTTTTATTAATTAATACATCTAATGCATGATAGGAAAAGACATTACTTTGTTCTAGGCTCAGAACATGGGAGTGTTGCATTGTTGGTATTAGAGCAATTGTTTCTGGCAATATGATAGTGTGCTCTACTAGTATACAATACATATATCTTGGATTAGTAACAAGTTTAGTGTTTTTATGTGTACGATCGAAAATGAGTGGTATAAGGAGTCAAGGAAATAATTCTGAACCATTTGTAAACCAACCCCTTGTGAACATAGAGGAAACTATGTATGACAGGTTACGCCGAAGGCGTGTAGCGAGAAGATCTAACCCAAGGCAGCCAAGGACTCCAGAGGTAATTAACCTGGTATCTAGCGAGGAATCAGGTATGGGCGAGAATGAATCTAGTTAGTGGACTCTAGAGTTGCTAACACCTTTGAGGGATATTGGTGGCAACCTCATCCTAATATCCTAGGATATTTAGAGGAAGTATATCAAAATGCTTGTATAGCTGCAGAGACTCTACGGGGTCAATACATTGCATTCCTGAACAGGGTATCTAGGTTATATTAAAGCCTTGCCTGGAGAGAGGTTATAGCAAGTAATGAGGAGTGGATTGTCATCGTTCTTCATTACTTCCCCGACGATGCCATCGGGGGAAGTAAGAAGATTCAGATTATGAGACATGGACCTCTCAAGATCCTCGATTTTGTTGAGTATTTGAAGCAGTTTGAATATGCTCATATGGGATAAATGTAACCTTAACGTTTCCTTCTCTGAACTATGAACTCAATTGTTATGGTATGAATGAATTAAGTATGTTTCTGTGTTTTGTTGAATGCTCAAGTTGAGGTCTTATAACAAATTTGTTTTTAATGGTCAATTTGCATAATAGAAGAGTATAACCATTAATTGACATGAATATAAATTGATAATATCCTTTACAGAAGATCATGCATGTTAATGCTGCAAATTGACTAATATACCTGATAAATCCCTAATTTTACATATTTTATCCCACCTTATTAATTTATTTTGGGGATTATTTTAGGCTAATTTGGATATATTAGATAATATTTGAATTGTTAGCCAATTTTAGGAAATAATATAAATATGAATTAATTATGAGATTATTGGGCCTAAATTATTAATCTTCTGATTAATATCTTGTGATTAAATAATATTTCTAATATATGATAGATCATGATTTTATCATATTTAGTGCCTATGGTGTAGAATTTTTTAGGGAAGCTAAAAGGAAATTCAATGGTGAAATTATATTGGGCTTTTTGAATTTTATTGGGCTCAAGTTGGTACCCAAAAATCCTCTCTTCCTCCTATTAATTAACCTAACCTAGCCGCCAGATAGGATTACGCACGCGGACACCAACGCTGAGGAGAGAGCCGCAAACACGCACAGTGGGTAAGCAAAGGTATACGCAACACAGGAGATTTGATTCCTTCATCCATTAATTCAATCCAGATGGGACCCACCACTACCATCTTGAATCTATTGCATTCTCTATTCATCAAATACTTCAATTCGTATTTCCCCTGTGGATGCGTAGTCACCGAGGTGCAATTGAATTCATCAAATCTTCTCAAGATTTCCACATGGCCGTGAACTGCATGATGTTTGGAGAGGAGAATATCATGGTTGCTTAAGCTCTTTTAGGAGGCAACTTGGGAGGAGTATGGAGGAAACAACTAAAGCCTAGGAACTTACACTTGAAGACCACAAGGGAGTGTTGTTCTTTTTATCTTTTTAATTCAAGACTTGAGATAGTTTAGTTTAAACGGTTTCAAGTTGTGTTAATCGAGAACAATCTAGTTTTAGATTGTAAACTCATTTCTTTTGAATTTGATCGATAATTTGAATTGTGCTTGAGACAATTGTTGGATTTTTGTTTGCAAATTTGGATTGTCAATTGAATTAATAATTGAGTTTTCGTTATTAATTTAATTGTCAATTGAGTTTATCGATTTAATTGAGTTGATAAATTTCCTAGTTGTTTAATTGGATAATTGTAAACAAGATTCCAAAATTATTTAGAAATTAATTGTGATTGGTTCTTAATGAATTTAATTGGCCACCACTTATGTCACTATGAGTTTTCTAGTGGAATAAGTGTTATTGAACTTGAGGGTTTCCCATATTTCAATTAGGTAATTAATTTCATTAATTCCAATTTTCATTAATCTCCCTTTGGTCTAATTAATTGATTTGGGCTAAGAAAATTACTCCATGTGAATCCTAAGTTGTCCCCTTCATCATCATAATTGAACTAGATCTCTATTGTTTGATTTGCTTTTAATCAATCTTTTTCTTAGGATTTTAATTATTCTCTCATAACAACCCCCCAAAATTGCATTCAAATTCATATAGATTAGTCTCTTTTTCATATAGGTCTTAGAGTCAATTTTCATCTTGCATTTAGTTAGTTATTTGCATCTAGGTAGTAGTGTCTTGCATTGTAGTTAGGTTCATTCCATTGCATTTTTATCACCTAAATTCAACCTAAAGAAAAACTCACAGCTTGCTCTTTGGGAGAATGATCTAGGTTGCCACTATATTGCATTATTAGTTGGTCCTGGTTTAATTGATTGCTTTAGCGACGAAAGCAGCTCATCAATACCCCCCGATGTTAACAACTTCCTCTTCATTGTTATGTTGTAGTACTGAAAATGAGATATGGCCAACCTACATGGTGGCAGAACAAGACCCTTAGATGATATGGAAAGGGGAAGAAGAAGGGGTACGGGTAGGGGCAGAGGAAGAGCTCGTAGGCAAGTACATGAGCCTGAAAAGAACATGTATGTATTCTATTGCTGTAAGGATGGGCGAGTACGTATATCACGAGCCCATAAATGAAATGGATGAATAAGTGAATGGTAGAGCACTATGTTAGATATAATAAATAAGAATTACTCTGATGAAATCTAACCAGGACTAAGGGTAGATGTATGTTTAATAAAGAGTTTGAACAACTGATTAAATGTTTTCGAAAGTTTTAAATTTTTAGAAAAGCCCATTCGAATTATAGTTTTGGAATCTACAAATGAGTTCAGTTATTTGAAATATTTTAGAAAAAGGTTTTTACTTTCCAGGATCAAACCTGGCTTAATGGTTTAATTAATACATCTAATGCATGATAGGAGAAAACATCACTTGTTCTGTGCTCATAACATGGGGGTGTTACATGATATATGTATATATATAATGAGATTTACAAGATTGAATAAAATTTGAGCACTATGAACAAAATTTGTATGAGAATAACAAATTCATTAATGAAATTTACAAGTTTAGTAATGAGATTTACAAGAGTGTTTCTTGATGGGAAAAAATGTTATATATATATATATATATATATATATATATATATATATATATATATATATATATATATACATACATATATATATATATATATATATATATATATATCTATATATATATATATATCTATATATATATATATATATTTGTTAATGCATATATATATATATTAATAGAATTAAATGGCCCAGTGGTTAGGCCGCTTAGCCCTTATGAAGGTGGGGTGGGTTCGAACCCCACCCTCCCTCTTTCATTCAATCTTTTTTTTTTTAACAAAAAAAGATTCAACCCCACCAAAAAAAAAAACTTCACCAGAGCTTAGGCTGTCGGCAATTGCAGACCTCTAGCAAGGGTCATTTTTTTTTTAAAAAAATTATTTAAAAACTGGAGGCAAAAAGATAAATTCACCAACATTTTAAAATCCCAATTTAATCTATGTCATCTTTAAGTCCTTTATAAATTTAAACACATTGGGGGGTTTTGAAATTTCATTTGGTATTTAAATAGAATTTTCCCATTATAAAAATAAGCTATACTTTATATTTTGTGCGTTGCGTTGTGTTGTTATATATAAAATAAGGGAAAACTATTCTTGAGATACTTATGATTTCTTCCAGTTTTTACTTTGGTACTTGTGTTATGTAAAATTAGTTTATAAACCATTAGCTAACAGAACAAAATTTCAAGGGCTAATGGTGTTAAAAAAGTAAAACTAAAAGATTTAATAGAGAAAACTGCATAAGTACCAAATTAAAAATTGAATGAAGCTTTAGGTACCTTAAGAATGATTTTTCTTATTGCTTTTAAAAAGACTCAGCCATACCACTTTTTTCCTATATTTATTAAATTTATGATGTATTGGGTTTTCGGGTTAGGTGGTATGGATGGAAAAATAAAAAAATAAAAAAAAAGGATTTATAAATTAAGTATAAAAAACCATGGGAAAATTAAAATAAAAGACCTGAAAATACTATTTATTATAAAGGACCATAAAAATTATAATTGCTTAGAAGGATCAAACATCCTAATATAAATTCAAAATCATTAAATTGTCCATAACCAAACCTCTTATATAATCTCTTGCATTTATAATTAAAAAATAACTAAAATAAAATTTAAAACCGCCCATCATGATATAATAGATTACTTGTATCATCAAGTGGCTTGATTTATATTATTAACAATATTATGAATGAGGATCTTTTTACAAAAGTAAAAGCTACACTCATTTCACATAGTTCAGAATATAATAGATTACTTAGATTTTATTTTTTTTAATTTTGTTAAAAGTAAATGAATTTTTTAACACATAAATTTCTTTTAAAACTAAAATAAATCATATAAACTTTCTTGATTTAACATATATGTTAAATTATAAAAAACCTTGAGTTAATTTTATATTAGTTTTAAAAATAGAATGTGGGGGAGAATGTAAGAGGGAATGCATAAGATTTTATTAGGGGTATTTTAGTATTTTTAATTTTATATTTTTGCATTTGGTCCTTCTAAATAATTACTCCCTCCGGTCCTAATTATAGGAGCAAATTTTGGGGTTGGTTTTGGTCCTAATTATAAGAGCAAGTTTTAACTTTTGTCAATTTTTTCCTATAATACCCCTATTTATACTTATTATTAGGAGCATTTATATATATGTGTGTGTACATATATATGTATATCTGTGTTTATATATGTCAATATATATGTGTAGATATATGTGTGTGTGTGTGTCTCTATATATGTAAATAGATCTATATGTATACACACATATATGTTTATATAGCAAGACCATTATTTCAATTAGAAAGCGTGTGGAAAGGAAATTAGATCTATATGTATACACATGGCTATATAAAAAGCAACTAATATACATATATACTAAACTAATATGTCATGAATATTTAACGTAAGGCAAATTAGAAACACTTATAATTAGGGAAACTTGTGTCATTTTAAATTTATATAAGGACATTTTGGGAAAATGAGTAAAATTACCTAATTTAACTCCTCTCCTTAATTCTCCCAAAATCGGTTAAATTGCTCCTATAATTAGGACTGGAGGGAGTATAATTTTTATGGTCCTTCTCCATAAATATCTTTTCTACCAGGTCCTTTATTCTAATTTTCCCAAAAATCATCTAAAAATTTCTTGTTTGCTTCTATTTTTTGTTTTTATGGTTTTAAAACAGTTTTATAATTTTTTTTAAAAATAAGTTTTGAAAAGAAACCAAAAAATAAAAAAAAATGTTTGAATAATTGTCCTAAAAATACGTGCTTCACAGAATAGACGTAGAAGATCGTAGCCTGTTTGGTCTTGTCTTCCGTTCTGTGACATGGGATGTTCTGTGAAGACTTCAGGAAATGGGTGTTTTGCTCAAGTTCAACTCATTGTTTAGCTGAGTAAAAACGACGTGGAAATTATGTTTGGATGGAGAGAAAAATTAGGGAAAAATATGGAAGGGAATACAATGAAGGAAAACTTTCAAAAATAGTTATTTTTTTTTTTTGAAGCGTTTCCTTATGGCATTTTTTCTCCTCTAATTTTTTCGCTATCCAAATATTATACGATAAGATTTTGGTACATCTTTCTTCTTCAGGAAAAAAATGGGGCAGAAAAGATGTTGTACAGTTGGGTTGCTTGGTAGGGCTAGGCATTGGATTGGTTGTACGGCCAAGATTAGGTCGGTCGGCTGGACCAAAGACAAAAATATCAAGGGATATAGTGAAATACTCTAACCAGTCATATATTTTGTCTAGGTCTTTTTGGTTCAATGGAGGAGATGTGAGGGATTTTAATATTATTTTATTTGAGTTGACTCAAGAGAAGGGGTTTTAATATTACCTTGTTTGGTTTAGGAGGGGAGGAAAATTATTTTCATATTGATAACGTTCTTATAAATGATTTTTTTTCCAAACTCTATTAAATGTATAATAAAGTTTAATTATAAATACCATTTTTATACCCTCAATCATATATATATATATATGGGGTTTAAACTTCTTATATTGTATGAGAAGAAGAAGATTGCTGCTACACACACATGAAATGGTAGAACCCATATATATATATATATATATATATATATAATTAGCATTATATAATATATGTGGGTCCCATCATTTTATGTGGGTGTGACATGAGAAAACACTTCTCCTACAATATGAGAAGTGTTTTTTCCCTATATATATATATATAATAGGGAAAAGTATTTCTCCAATCACTGGAGATAGAGTTATCTCCAGTGACCCCAAAACTACGTCGTTTTGAATTAATGAAGGGTGTATTAGTAATTTTAGGTGAATTAATGAAGGGTGTTTCGGTAAAATTTACATGATTAAAAATTACAGAAACACCCTTCATTAATCCAAAGCGACGTAGTTTTGGGGTAACTGGAGATAACTCTATCTCCAGTGACTGGAGAAATCATTTACCCATGTAACATCCCATTTTCAAAAGCAGTAATATTTTTTTTTACATATATCAGAGTAGAGCATAAGCATTGGAAACAAATGGAGTATTGAGTAACTGATACAACATGATCCAGTGGCGTAACTGCCTGTTCATAAAGAACATTACATTATCTGTTTAAATCTTGGATGTTCTCGATCGGTCTTTATGCGGTCTTCACATGTGCTACCTACACGGCTTACTCTTATCTTCCGTCCTCGGGTCTCTGTACCCTGTAGCTAAGAGCTGAGGTCCAATACCCATCGGACCCCAGGTAACGGTTAACCTCATGCTTATATAAACAATACATGCACAACAGATATCTCTTGTATACAACATAGATCCATACAGTACATCGTATGATCAAAAGATAACAACTACACTATCATGCAAAGATATCCCTGGTTTGCAACCTCCGTGCCACGATGTACAGTCGTGTCCTCAGCGCTAGGAAAACATAACGGTGTTATCATGACTATAACCCGTAAAGCTGTAAGTAGTGATCTAAGTCTACCTTAGTCACAGTGCATGTCCAGGACAGGGTCCCGTTCAAAGCTTTATGAAACTATCCATAACATATATAAGCATATAAACATCAGTGTCATTGTTACAGTACGCGTCCGTACCTTCGTTGACGAGCGCAGGTACTTCTGGCGAAAAACTGTACTTTTGACGGAAACAACGGGCTGACAGCGGCACGTCAGACAGCGGTATGACGACGGTTCGTGATCAAAGATTTCCTATAGGAATAATATCACGTTTTTCAATATTTGACATTATAACAGGCATTTTAGGTACAAATTACCCTTTTGCCCCTATTCCCCTAATCGTCGTAATTTTGCTAGAGTTTCGCTACTTTGACTCCGACTTTCCAAAATTTTGCCAGAACTCCGACCCCATCATGATTTTCGAAATTCACACTTAAAATACCCCTAGCATATGATATCTAATCATACTTGAAAAACTAAAGATCTAACCAGAACTTCTACTAAAACTACCGAAAGAACTTAAGACTAAGGACCGAAAAACTTACTCAGAGCTTCGCTACAAAATTCCCTAGACTTCTTCCTTCCTTCCTTGCTGCTCCAATTCGAAAATCTCAAGTGATTTTTGGTGTGAAGAATGAAATGAAGGCAAGGCTATTTATAGGAAAATTTTGTGTCACTATTCATGCTTTACCAGACCAGATATCGACCGTCGGATCGCACTTGGACGAAGTGGCATGATCTCCTCCCTACACCTAGAGGCCGTCCTTTTGGCTCCCCAAAATTCAAGGGATGAGCCAATAAGGTGGTGCCACCTAGCCACTTTCCAGAAGCTTCTACCGTAGAGTTTCCCGATCAGTGCCCGAATCGCGTAATCTCGGAAAATCTCAGAAATTCAGAATCACAACTTTGAAGATCCTTCCTCACTCACTAAAAATGCCTGGTCTAAACAAAATTTTGATCCCTTCCAGGTCTTCTCCGGTCCTGTTGAAGTTTTACGGAAAAACGTGCCTTACATTGAAGTAACTTCCTAATCATCAATCTTTGAACAAAAATTCACTGATTCCAAATATGTCCAGATAATTCTCAACTCATCCCCAGATGTTGAGTTATAATTTATTTTCTTCAAATTTCAACTTGTGACCATCTGCCCCTTTCACAGATTACCCTATTTCGTCTTATTACTTAAGTATTCTACCGATCACGGAAATGACTTAAGCAGATCCAATCGAGATAAAAATTCACTCATTAATATTCTTCTCTGACTTTAGAAATCTTGTCCATGGTTTTCTAGATAGGATTTAATTTCTATCCGTGGTCATTTATCCTATTTGCTTTTTACATAAATTATATTATTAAAATATTACAAGTTGCACATTAATATCATGATATTTTCTCATTCATTCTTATCCATATTTTTCTCAAATAATTCGGCTGGCCCTATTTTATTATTATTAATATTTATCTTTAATTTAATTAATTATTTAATTAATTACTTATTTCAATTTTCTTAAAATTTCACAAAATTCCCTTATTGGTCCATTCTTGCATTTAGGCTTAAAATTACTTAATCTCACCAATTTTTCTTCATATTTTCCCATTAATTAGTAAATATATTTTATGCTATTTTTAGCCATATACTACTAATTATAGGGTTTTACATAATTATTTATGGATTTTCCTTTGTTTATGCTTAAGTAATTAGCCAATAATTACTTAATTAATTACTTATTAATTTTTGATAATTTTCTTAATTAGAAAAACTCATTACCTTATAACTTTTGCACTGACATTAGTGTTTCATGTCTCATGCATTATATTAACATTTACGGGGGCATTTTGGTCATTACAATACTTTTTGATTCTTCCCCCTATATTTTTCCAAGGTTATATTTTATTGAATTACCAAAATTAGAGACAATATACTCTCTTAATTTTAATAATTATTTTACTGCCTACTAGGATTTTTCACAATATTTTATAACTCTTAGTTTAATTAGGGCATCTTTAGCACTTTATTTCTTCTAATTTCACTAGAAATTATGATAAATCCCTTCCCATATTTTGAGACCTCATCTTGTCAATATAATTTTCCTAATTTTTGATATTTACCCTAAGTCAGTTTTTAGGGTATTACAACCCATATATATATTCTGATTATAATGTAACACACATATCCAAAAGAAAAGATAATTTTATTAATTATTGGAAGATAATAAATATGAAAATTTCAAATTTCAAATTAAGACTAAAAAGGTTGTTCAATGATTCGAGTCAAAGAGGGAATCTGCTAAAATACCTGATACTCCGTACTTAATACTCCCTATATTGTAGTGAATTTGTTTTTCTTTTCTTCCCTTGAATACAGGATTTTTACTTGCTAGCAAGTTCGCTGGATGGTAGCCAAAATTATATTATTCAAATCTCATTCACAAGTCAAATTTATTCTGTCTACTTGCTGGAAGACAAAGATTAAATAATGTACATTCTATCATATATATATATATATATATATATATCGTTGACTTCTTTGAGCTCTCTGTCATCGTAGACTTCTTCGAGCTGTCACAAAAAACAATAGAATTAAATTGTATATGACATTATTGAGTTGCAAGCGCGCATTACTTACTTTATAGAATATACATGTGCATTATTAAATTATCATTATGTTCAATTCTTGTTCAGATAGTATCAATACGAGTATTTTAGGAAGAAATTGATAAAAATTAGAAAGTTGTCCTATAATTAGTACCAAGATTAACTCTAAAATGTTATCCTATAATTAGGAGCGGAGGGAGTATCTTGACAAACTCTGGGCCAAAAAAATAATAATCCTAACAAACTAATTATCCCTTTTCTTCTTCAAATGCCATTCCAAAGAAGAAAATGGTAACAGTTATTTCATGTGATGCTTGCGTTGCAACAGCCTTCCTTCGTCAGGTTTTATATAATCTATATACGTGCAAAATTATAATTTCTACAATCTATAAGGGACACAATCGGAATAAAATCAAATGCAAGACAATAAAACCAAACACCATGTCATTTACCAAAATGAGGAGTTCATCATAATATAGTCTTACTAATGTACAGGGGTGGACCTAGAAAAATAGTGAAGGGGGCACCATTGGTGAGGGGATGCGGGGGCCCCCAATTTTTTTAAGGTAAATTTTAAATGCATTAAAAAATAAAAGAATATAAACAAGAAAAAGAAATATTTATGAAATCAAGTGAATATTGACGATGTAATAAGAGAGACAATTATTTTAAAACCCGTCATTTAGAAAAGTAAGGCTAAGTGCTGTTAGAAATGCAGCTATATAAATTACAATGAAGGGTGAACACTCAATAATTTCAAGTACATATATTTTAATAACAAAAGTATATTACAATAAAAATAATTACAATGTCGTCTTTCTATGCTTTATTTTTTTTGGAATTTCATCATAATTGCCTTATTATCAATGCTATTAAATGCATCTTTTTCAATATAAAGAACTAAACAATTATTCAACCATTCATCTCATATCCGATTACAAAGTGTAATATTAATGTATTAAAGGTAGGCACCAAACAATCATGCAATCATTCAAACATGTATAATTTTTTTTTTTTTTAATAAAGTATCCCAAATTTAAGGGGGGCAAGTCTACTACCTAGGTCGGCCATTTGCTAATGTAAGACATGCCAATCACATGTCATCCCAAAAAAATAGCAGCATGGTACTAAAGGCTACCAAATGGCAACATATGGCAAATCAAAATATCAACGGTGGCATCAAATGCCTTCACTGGGTAAATTAAAGTATCTAAGGTGGCATCAAAAGCCATCTTCATAGTAACTGGCTTATACATTGGGAGGGGCATTGAATCACGGCCTTGAGTTTGCTAACATCGGAAGTAGGAGCAGAGGGGGACAACAACATTGGAAGAGACAAAGACGAAGGCAGAGACGAACAAGAAGATGGATGAAGAGACTAAAAGTAGACGAAAAAATGGTATTACTAGATGATGCTCCTGTTCGATCATGCGACCTGTTTGTTCGTGCTCCCCCTTTGATCGATCTGTTAGTATGAGTATTCTTATATTCTTGTATTAGTTGTTGTATTATTGAATGGACTTGAGCCTATATAAGACTGAGAGAGTCATTGTATATGGGACTGAATAATAATGAATAAGAGATATTCATTAGTTTAACATGGTATCATAAGCCAGGTTAAAGATCCAACCCTAATTTATCAAGATCCCAGGCCTCAAGCCCACACAAGTGGCTGTCTTTGCAGGTCTTGAGAGCCCAAAATCAAGAAAAGGGCCAAGACCCGACGGATACTCAAGAAACCGAGTCCGATCCGGTTTCTTCTTCCATTCCATTCACGCTTAGGGTTGCGCAGAGAACAAAGAGAGCACAATGGACATGGTTTCTTGGTTCGAATCCGACGGTGGTTCGTGGTGGTTCACGGTGGAGGTCCTTGATTGGTTAAGAACCGACGGTGGTTCGCGGTGATCGTTGATCGTGGTTTCTTGGTTGAGCATCGACGGTGGTTCGCGGTGGTTCAAGAACAAACGGTGGTTCGCGCTTCTTGGTCATTCAGAAGTGTCGGGGTAACTCTGAGGTTAAGGTTACGGTTCTCGGTGAAAGATTCATTGTTCTCAGGTTTCATCTGGCTAGAGGTACGATTTCATTCTTTCTTGGTTCTCTGTCATTGTGAAAAAACGCCGAAGGTCTATAAAGAATACAGATATTTTATCATTAATAAATACAAAGAAGAGTGGGAGAAGAAACTCAATGACGTGAAAATTAGGAAAGAAGACATGAATAAATTGGTGATGAACTTTCTGGTAATAGAGGGTTATGTTGAAGCTGCTGTGTCACTACAAAAAAAATCAATTTTTGCTACGGAAAAATTCCATAGCAAAAAAGCCTTTTTCCGTAGCAAAATCGATTTGTGACGGAATTTGCTACGGATTTTGTCTGTAGCAAAAAATTGAGTTGCAATTGCGACGGAAATGGGAAAATCCGTCGCAAATTTGAAAATATTTCCGTCGCAAATTTTGCTACGGAAAATATGTCTGTCGCAAATTTGCTATGAAAATTCTTGTCCGTAGCAAATTGCTACAATTTGCTAGGGAAATATTTCTGTAGCAAAATTTGCTACGGAATTATTTCTGTAGCAAATTTGCTACTTAAAATGTTTTTCGTCGTAAATTCTTGCAATTTGCTATGGAAACATTTTCCGTAGCAAAAGTAATATATTTTTTAAAAATTATATCTATATATTAATTTTTATTAATTTTTTGATTCTTTTTAAATTTTAAATTTTATTGATTTTTTTAGAAAATTGATTACAAAAAATAGTGTACCATGCATATAATAACAATTAAAAGAGTTTACATAGAGAAAATAAAATATATATAATAATATTGTAAGGAGCAAATACTAAAAAGTAGTCTAAACAGTAGCATTGTGATCATTATCATCATTACCAGCATGGTCATCATCAGCAGGAGTTGACCCCGAACCCTTGTCTTTCATTAGGGACAGGAGTTGAAGCTGCATCAGTCTCATAATCTCAGCTTGCTGATTCATCTGCTGCCGCATCATCTCCCATTCCTGATTCATCGCCTGCTTTATCATCTCTTGTTCCTGAATCATCTCCTGCTTCATCTGCTATTGTTCCTGAATCATCTCCTGCCTCATCATCTCCTGTTGTTGACTCATCCATGTTGCTTGCTCCTGCACCAACGCCTTCATCTTCTTCATCTCATTTGCAAAAACATTATGAAGTACATTTATTATTTGTACTTCATTTGAATGGACAAGAGAATGGAAATTATCAATATCAAATGTATTACGTTTACCTGCGCTTTGTTTGCTTCAGTCGGCTAGCAGAGGCACCGTATCTAAAGACTCTCCCTTTCTTGTTAAATCTGCCCGTGGCCTCAAAGAACAGACTCTCATTATCGGACTGAGAGGATGCGGGGTCGGTCCCAAGCTGCGAGTCTCTCTTCTGCGACAACTTCTGAAAACTACAAGCACAAAAATACATACCAAATAAGACATGTAAAATGAAATAAATATGGTGGTGCATAAAACAAGTATTAAAGGCAATAAATGTCTAACCGCTACTTGCTGCGCCTTTTGGCTAATCCATTGTCTCTCACTCCCTTCAGACTGCCGGGAATGGGTCCGCTCAAAGGTAGCCCACTCAATCGATCCTGCAGGAACTTCCCCAGACTCTACCTGCAAACGCAAATGATGACCTTAATTAATTACTTCAAAGTACAAAATATCAAATACCTAAATAGAAAATAACGTGTACTTACAATTTTCCGTCGATGCTCACTAATTGGAATGGAGCCGCCATATTTTGCTTATTTTTCGCACATATGCAGGGAAATCATTTATCGTCCACATTAAGGCAGCCCGCATGGTGAAATTCTGACTTAATGATATATCATACGTAAGAACCCCTTCACTCCACAACATCTTCAACTCGTCTATCAAAGGCCTGAGGTACACATCTATCTTCTTTTTTGGGTTGGATGGCCTAGGGATTAACACGTTAAGGAAGAAAAACTCTCTTCTCATGCACATAGGAGGTGGGAGGTTGTACGGAGTCACAATGATAGGTCAACAGGAATAATTCCTACCCGTATTGTTGAAAGAAGCGAACCCATCCGAACATAGACCAAGACGAACCTTACGGGGATCCATAACAAAGAAAGGATTCGCCTCATCAAATTTACGCCAAGCTTCCGCATCGGATGGATGCGTCACAAAGTTTTCATCCCTACGATGCTCTTGGTGCCATCTCATGTGAGCAACTGTTTGTTCTGATGCATACAATCTCGTAAGTCTTGGCACCAGAGGAAAGTACCACATCTTGCTTAATGCCTGACGAGTCATTCTCCTTCCTTTCCCCACAACTTTATATCTGTCATGTCCACAGAATTTACAATTGGTCAGTTCAACATCATCCTTGTAATACAACATACATCCTCTCAGGGCGAGAATGGATTTTTCACATCCAAGCCCAAGCTCTTTCACCTTTTTTGCTTGGTAAAAATCCTTGACAAATTATTGTCTTTGGGAACAACCTTACTCATGATCTGCATCATTTCTTTGTAATTCCTCTCACTCATATGGTGATCAGTCTTCAAGCTTAGTGTTGCTAGGGTAGCCGATAGCGATGAATATTCACTATTTTTAAAGTATTCGCAACCTTCCCATAACGGACGTTCTTCTTCTTGAAGCATTTTATAGAACCTAGCGGCTTTCGGATGAGGATCCTCACCCATGTATGATGGTTGAGTATGTGTACCGGTCTCCTCTCCCATGTATAACGACTCAACATGAGTAGCGAGATCAAAATATTGACCGATCGACGGTCCCGCGGCATCCATAACCAACTGCTCATATTGATTAAGGTTTTCTCGATGACTACTGTCCCCGTAATAACCACTCGGTGTCTGTCGAACTTCGCCATGACATTCCCAACATTCATAATATTTCATGAATCCCTTTTGACACAAATGAATTTTGACCGTGCCTGTATCTGTAAATCTTAAACACCTACATTTGGCACACGGACACCTGATCTCCCTACTTGAATTATTTGAATTCGCCAAAGCAAATTGGATGAACTCTTCCAAACCCGCCAAGAATGCTTGCGTTAGTTCTCTTCTATCAGTTAGACGATTGTACATCCAACTTCTAACATGGTTGCCTTCCATACTTCCTACCTAGTTCAGTTACTAACCTAATCAACATCTCAACATGATAAAAATATATAAATTTATATATAAGTGGCCAATACAACTAACCATTTATGGCAACCAATTGCCACTTAATCAAGAAAGTGAAAAACAAACACATGCATTGAACAAAGAACAGATCCCAGTAAGCAACCAGAGAATGAGGATAGCACATCATAATATGGGGAATGCATGTGGAGGGGGCAAACAAAGAATAGAATATTAAGTATTTTGGAGTTTCTAACATATATGGGCTAGATCAAAGAGATTATTTAAGAATTAATCAAATTTATTGTATAACTTGTTAAAGATAGATTCAAATAAAAAATTTAAATGGAATTTAAAAAAAAAATATTAACAGTCATTTTTATGATAGCCTAAATCAAATAGTAAATTCCACTAATTTTTATAACACATACAAATTTGATTATTCTTTAATGTCATACTTTCCTCCTCCTACTTTACACTAATTTCAACACCATCCTATATAAATATTTGTCTCATTACCAACTAATACAAAATCATAATTTTATCATATCAAAATCAGAATTGGAATTTCTAAATTCCTAAAAAGTGCTAGATAAATTAATATCCTATACTTTTGAGAATATTTACCTTTAAAATCATGTAATCTATAATCTTCTACTAACATACATATTTCAATTATGTAATAAAGAAAATCTAACATAGATATTTCCATATAATTATAAATAAAAAATACTTCAAGCTAACTTGGCGGTGACCCGAACGAAGAAGAGGAGGGGAGGAGCTGAGGGAGGCAGAGGGGGATGAGCTGGGGGGTAGGGGAGGAGATGAGGGCGGTGGGGGAGGCTGGGGGAGCACGAGATGGGGGCGGAGATGGGGGGTGAGGCCGAGCTGTGGGGGCGGATGAGTGTGGGGGGACGAGCAGGGTCGGAGCTAAGGGCGGGGAGGGTCGAGCTGGGGGGTATGGCAAAGTCTTATTAATAAGACTTTGCTTTTTGCGACGGACCGTGTGTTCGTCGCAAAAAGCCGAATGATTTTTGCGACGGACACACGGTCCGTTGCAAAAAGCGGCGGTTTACGACGGACCAGGTCCGTTGCAAATTTCTTTTTGCAATGGACCAAGCGGTCCGTCGCAAAAGGGCGGATCGAAAGGTCTGCCAAATTGCGACAGACCGCTCGATCCGTCGCAAAGTCTCGGTGCTTTGCTACAGACCTAGCGGTCCCTCGCAATTTGGCGGACCTTTCGGTCTGCCCGTTTGCGACGGACTTAGCGGTTCGTGGCAAATTTTGCGACGGATTCGTCGATCTGTCGCAAAACTTGCAATGGATCACGGATCCGTTGCAAAGTTTGTGAACGACCCATGAGTCCGTCGCAACTTTTTTTTTTTTTTTTTTTTTGCGATGGAAATATTTTTCCGCCGCAAATGCCCCTAGATTTGCGACGGATATTTTTCAGTCGCAAATTCCGTCGCTAAATGGCATTTTTCTAGCAGTGTGTATAGTGAATGGGAAGGCAAAACCTATTGATAGTGATTCTTTGACAAGAGAACTACTAGACACAAACAAATGTTATATTCTTGAGATTGGTTTGGAAGTTTTTTATTTGGAAGGGAAGAAACACCTCTCTGGATGAAAAAAAAATGCAAGTGCAGCTGCAGAAGAATTAATCAGCGGCCTTGATCGAGCAAAATCCCACGTAGTTCATGTGATTGAAGGATTTGAAACTGTGATCTTCAAGTCCAAATTTGATTCTTGGCCTCAAACACCTAATGCAACTGTGTCAGAAGATGGCCGTGGCAGGGTGGCAGCACTTCTAAGGCGTCAAGGAGTGGATGTTAAGGGTTTGTTGAAAGTTGATCCAGTAAAAGAAGGACCTCAACCCCACATTCATTGCATAGGACGTTTGCAGGAGAAGATAGAGAAGTGCATCTTGTAATAACATGGATTGGGAACTTTGGATTGAGACTAATGATGTGGTTTTGATCAACAATCATTGTTCAATCTTGCAAGCATCAAAAAATTGATGGTTCGCGGTTCTTACCCTAATCCTCGCGGTGGTGTCGGCGGGTTGTCGCCGGAAGACCTGCTCTGTTCTCAAATAAAAGACGTGCAGAAGAAGAACATATATTAAGAGGAAAGAAAACGAAAAGAAAAAGAAAAAAGCACATAGAGATTGATGCTCAGGGATGCAGATTGAAACTCAGAATGAGCATGCCTTAGATCCACGGTGCAATGGTGAAGATGGTCATGGTGAAGAGGATGATGGTTATGAAGATCGAATGGAATTTTGGAAATCGAATTTATCGAAGCTTAATCTGTAAGGTATCGCTTTCGGTAATTATCTGGAGCTAACTTTATTCTTTGAAAGGATATAGAAATACTTTACCTTCGTTGGTGCTGGTGCGAAAAAAAAAAAGTGACCGACGATGAGTTTTGAAACGGAAGAGAAGCATTTGGCCGCCAAGCTCTTAGCGTCTTGCCTGATCGGAGGCGTATTGGTGGGGGTATCACTGTATGGGTTGTACTTAGGCAGAGTATTGCCGCCACGAAATGTTTTTCCTCTCGGAGTTTGAAGGAGGGGGAGGAAAAGACCCATTCGTGTATACAGTGGTGGAGCCACAGTGTAGCCCATGACCCCACGTGCAGACAGAAAGTTGCAGGATATTGATTCATTAGATAAAGATAGGAGAAGTCCTGATCGTGTCCAAGATAAAGAGCGACCGGAGAAGCAACGCGGGAAAAAAAAGCCCCGTTTGATATCAGGTGCCTCTGACAAAATATCCACATCATCTCAAAATGAAGCCTTACATGTTGAGCCTATAACCACTCTGATGAATAAGAACCCGAAGGAAGTATTAGTAACTGGAATCGAAATTTAGAAAGTATGCATATGAGTGGAAGACCATTGCACTATGACGCAATGCAAAATCCTGATACACATAATCAAGATACCTGTAATGCTTATGATTCTGCAGCGGGATTCAGGCCTAATTATGAAGGACAACTACTGCAATCTGGAAACGGTGAACTGTTTAGGCAAGGGAATGATGCGGTCCCTATGCCAGGTTTACAAATGAAAGGGGGTGAGATTGTTGGAGTATACTTACAGTATTATGTAAAAGATAAGTTTCAAAATGAGCTAGAAAGACCTTTCTTTGGATCGCCAATCCATGGCTTGTCATTAGACTTTGGAGGGCTCAACACTCCGCCATTTGATCTTGATGATATTTTGGGTGATGATGAGATGATGCAGTACTTTGGGGCATAGATTTTAGAATTGGAGACTTGGTGCAGAGATTGTAAGTGCCGTTCTCTTAAAATTTTAATTAACCCCAAGTTGGCACTCGTTCTATGGTAGTAAATGCTAGTGTTGAGTGTATTTTTTCTGCAATGATGACTTTTTGTCAAGGATATTTTGGGTTTAACCTATGCATGCTAACTTATATTGAATGTGATATGTTTGATAAGATTGATGATAAAGATATAATGCAATATTTTCAAGGAATGAAGAATCGAATAATGCTTTTGTAATTGTTCTGTTATAATAGCTTAGTTGACTCTTGATTATTATGTTTTTATATTAAGTTGAAGTTTTCTTTTCTTTTTTGTCTATACTTTTTTGTTTTTTAATGTATTTAAAACTTTCAAAAAAAAAAAAATCAGAGGCACTGCCCCCAAACCCCCGAATCCCCCTTACTAATTGTGCGGACACAAATACAAAATCCTAACTCCGCCACTGCGTGTATACATGGATGGCTGTTTTGATATGATGCATTATGGCCATTGTAACGCCTTGCGTCAAGCTCGTGCCCTCGGTGACCAGCTGGTCGTTGGTGTTGTCAGCGACGCCGAAATTATAGCCAACAAAGGTCCTCCTGTGACTCCTCTGGAAGAGAGGTTAATTATGGTTAATGCTGTCAAATGGGTTGATGAGGTTATCACTGATGCACCTTATGCTATAACTGAAGAATTCATGAAAAAGCTTTTCGATGCAAACAAGATAGATTACATTATCCATGGAGATGATCCTTGTAGCCAGTTCAACCATGGTCATAGCCACAATGTAGAAGATGGTGCATCTGCGAGTGCAACTCGTATATCTCATTTTTTTCCCACATCTCGCAGAACTGTCCAGTTCTCAAATGGAAGGGGTCCAGGTCCTAATGCTCGCATAGAATTCTTAGAACTATGAGCCCAAATAGATGTGTTGGAGATGATGGTTCTGAGTTTGTTAGTATGAGGCATGATACAAATCAAATGGGTGTAGAATTACCACAGGAATCGGATAACCGTTCTTCCTTTGAAAAGCCAGTGACTTTAGAATCAGTGCCATTTTTTGCGGGGATGGCTTGTTCACCAGTGGAACCCATTTGTTCAGAACAGTTGGCTACCAGTGCAAGTATAGTTAACCATCCAGAAAATCATGCTTCTACAGATGAAGCCTGTATTGGTGAAAAGCCATCTCAGGGAGATTGTTCAGGTGACCAGCAGGTTCCTCCAGAAACAGTTGCCACCTGCTGGAGAAAATTAGAACAGAGCAAGGCAGTGGCTGTTTGCAAAAGACAAAACCAAATGCAAGAAAGTGGAAGAACACACCTGTACTACATTATGATGGGAGTGGCTACGGTCTTTTCTACTTTAAATTGGATCGCTTGCGGTAATTTTTTTTAAAAAATTTACACCGTCCAGATCTTCATCCGACGCTCAGATGAGGAAGAGGATGGGAAGAGAAGAGGATGGAAGCCAGATCCCATTATGATAAGTTGTATGAGCTGTTTAGTGCAGACAGGGTATCAGTGGGAACTACATCAGTTAGAGAACAAAAGTGTAAGGCTTCAACGATTGTGAATGAATTTAATCAAGACAGATTTGAAAAAATGACAGCAGGAATAAAGGAACTAATTGATGTCAGGTAAGTTGAAGTTGCAGAGAAGCAGGCACGAATTGCTGAGAAACAAGTTCACATTGAATTGCTGAAAAAGGTCTTTCAATACTTGAAAAGAGTAGGCCTCATCATTATAGTGAAGGGAGAATGTATAGACCATGTAATAGGAGGATTTTAGCTGTTAATTCTCATATATATATGGCTAAGGAGTCTTAATTGAGTAGCTTGATGAAGCTGGAAGAATTAAATCGAGAGTTGGCTAACATATTGACAAAGGGCTTGGGAATCGAAGCTCATAAGTATATGCCTAGTAAGTTAGGTGCCATTGTTACATATAGCCCTAACTTGAGGAGGAGTGTTAGTATGAGTATTCTTGTATTAGTTGTTGTATTCTTGAATGGACTTGAGCCTATATAAGGCTGAGAGAGTTATTGTATATGAGACTAAATAATAATGAATAAGAGATATTCATTAGTTTAACACGATCTCTTCTAAACACGTAAAGCGACCTACATAGTATTGTTATAAGATTATTTTTATTTATAACTTTGCATATAATAAAATAAAAATTTATTTAAAATATAAAAAATTAAATTAAAATCAATCTAATGGTTATGCTCATCAGAATGATGAGCATAAGTAGATTTCTAGCCTACCCTCCAAATCTTTTTTTTTTTTTGGGGAGCAAAATTATTCTCATTCCCCTCTCCTTCCCTAAAATCAAACACACTCTTAATTACACATACCTCCCATTTGATTTAAAAACTCGTATAAATCTCCTTTAAAAAAAAAAATGCTATACAAACCTCTCTTATATTTTAAAATTCTATTTTTATTCACCCAAACTATTATATGACCGTTAAGTTTGATTGCTGAACTTTTTTTTGATTAAAATACCCCTATTTCACATTGCAATTATATATATGTGTGTGTACACACACATATACATGTATAGACACACACACACATATACATGTACACACACACACACATATATCATATACATATATGCAGATACATATTCCTACACACACATATATATATTCACACACATACATATCATATACATATATGCAGATACATATTCCTACATATACATACGTACATATGTATGTATGTATGTATGTATGTATGTATGTATGTATGTATGTATGTATGTATGTATGTATGTATGTATGTATGTATGTATGTGTGCATGCGTGCGTGCTGCGAGTCAAAAAAATTTATGCCACTACAAATGAATTATAATTGATTTTCTAACTTTCTTATATGATAAAAATTATTAAGTTTTAGATTATAAAATTTATAAATTTAATTTTTCATTGTATTTATTCAAATTTATTTATTTTTAGTTTCTTAAATGACTAAAAATTTATTTCAAAAACATATTTTTATATCAAATATCATAAATTGTATAGGTTCGAGAGATTGTATAATTTATTTAAATTTATAATTTCATATTTTTTCTACAAACAATAAAAAACTTACTCAAATTTTCAAAAGTTTGTGATATTTACAAACGGTTGAGTAAAATTTGGATTTAACATTAAGGGTAAATTGGTAAATAAATTATATTTTTATATAAATCTTAATGAAGAAATACTAGTCTAGTCTTAAATAAAGGATAATAATGCAAATTGTATTACAAACTATGTCTTATATTTAGGACTGAAAGTAGTATATTTTTAGAATCCTTTTAAAATATTCATAACCGAATAAATTTTTTTTAATACTTGAGAGGGCTGAAAGACAGAAAAGAAACTAAACAAATAAAATCTAGTCTACTTGGAGATTATATCCCATACAATCATGGTAGAGTGTCCTTAAATGAGCAGGAGACGCATCTTAAATAGAGGTTTTAGTTAGACCCTCCTTAGCCAATGCATCAACGACAATATTCTGCTCTCTTGGAATAAGTCTAATTCTTAACTGCCAATCAAACTGCATCATGCTTCTGATCTCGCAAACGACAAGGGTGCCATTTCCGGTCGTATCACTACTAATTAACGTGTCTACCAGATCCTTCGAATCAGATTCCAATAAAACATTTCGACAACCAAATTCCCATGCTATCTTTTTTAGTCCCTTAAAGACTGCGAATTCTTCGGCTTCAAACAATGTACTTTTACCAAATAGATGGGTAAATCCCACCATCCATCGGCCCATATGATCTTAACCACAGTAACAGCGCCATCAACATTGATCATAACCTAACCATATGGAGGAGGTTGCTAAAGAGAAGAAGCTCTCGAAGGTGAGCATTGTCTGTTGGGTAAGAGGCAATCTTCAAATTGAGCAAATAGTTTCCATGTATTAAGAACAACAGAAGAGGGATCATGCGGTTTTTGAAAACCCTCATCAAAACATTCTTTATTTCTGCATGTCCATAAACACCAGACAGCTACTCCCCAGATCATACTCCACTCACCATTCGCATTCAAGGATAGTTTTTTGGATAGGTTTAAAGCAATCTAATCCCTCAAAGATGCAGCGAAGAAGCCAGTGTAATACCTGGGATTAAGGAGTGACATCCATAGTTTCTTAGCATATTGACAGTCAAGTAAGCTTTGTACATGTGTCTCTGCCTATTTGGAGACGACTCATCAATCATCAGATATGTTGGAATTTAAAGATATAGAAAGATGGAAAACACTGCTTCTATTATAATCTCAAATACAATACAACTCTCAAAAAATAATTTCCTCACTTCTATCTCAAAGTGCTTCGGCACTTATCTATGTTTTTCTCAACTCCCTCTATTCTCTCTTTCTTTTTGATACATCTAATATTTCGGATAAACACACATCTTGCAATATTGAAACACACATATATATAGGCTAAGAAGACCGACTCATCTCTGTAACTCCATGCGTGTAGCATTTTGTTTTCTCTATCCAGCCACTATTTTTGACTTTGTGCACCTCCTTTACTTTCTTGTATTTTATTGAATTCATTTATAACTCATCAGAAATATCCTTCTACTCTCTTTGTACGTAGCCGTAATTTTTGACTTTGCTTCAAATGTTGCTTTGCTTCTTTATCCATTTGACACCTTAGGCTTCTATATATATATGACACCTCATGTTTCTACTACTCCTTCGGTTTGACAACTCATACTTTCCCTTTCTCCATTTGTTTGACAGCTAATTACAATGTTAAATCCCACGGTGGCTTTGCATGCTACTAGGCTGGCGGTGAATTAATGTCTGAAAGAGAAAATTGAGTTTGTCTTCTATCACTCCTCCTCAAACTTGATTTTTCATACCAATCATAAGTTTGAACTTGTTGAATGTATCCGTCTTCAATGGCTTCATAAAAATATCTGCTAGTTGTTCTTCAGTTCTGCAATAGATTAACTCTACAACTTTATTCTTGACTTGCTCCTGAATAAAATGATATTCGGTGTCAATGTGTTTGCTTCGGTTGTGAGAGACTGGATTCTTTGCTAGTGAAATTGCTGACTTGTTGTCCACATGTATGGTGATTGAACCTTCTTGCTCATGATGTAACTCTTTCAAAACATTCTTTAGCCATATTGCTTGACATGTACACGCTGCAGCGGCTATGTATTCAGCTTCACATGATGAAAGAGCAACTGTCTGTTGTTTCTTTGACGACCATGAAAATATTCCTGAGCCAATATGAAATGCATATCCCGAAGTGCTCTTCCGATCATCTACATCTCCACCATAATCACTATCTGAATAGCCAATTAACCTTGAATCTTGAGAATGCGTATAGAACAGTCCATGATTGATAGTTCCTTTGATGTATCTCAAAATTCTCTTTCTTTGTCGGAAATGATCTTGCTTTGGCCGCTCCATATATCTTCTAATTAAACCAACTGCATACATAATATCTGGTCTAGTGAAAGTTAAGTACCTCAGGCTTCCGACCAAGCTCTTGTATAGTGTTGGGTTTACAGGTCTTCTTGTTGAATGAGCTGTCAACTTCGTTCCTTTTTCTATCGGTGTTGACATAGGCTTGCAATCTTTCATTCTGAACTTGCTCAATATCTCTTGTGCATATTTCTTTTGTGACATCAACGTTCCTTCCTCCCTTTGTTCGACTTCGACTCCAAGAAAATAAGACATCTCCCCAATATCTATCATTTCAAATTCTCTAGTCATAGCTTTCTTAAACTCAACAAACATACCTGGATTATTTCCTGTGAAGATCATATCATCCACATATAGGCATACGATCATTATATCTCCTTCTTCATTCCTCTTTGTGTATAAAGCATGCTCGTATGGACTCTTCACAAATCCGTTCTTCTGAAAGTATTCATCTATTCTCGTGTTCCATGCTCTTGGAGCTTGCTTCAATCCATATAGTGCCTTCTTCAATCGGTAAACTTTGTCTTCTTCTCCTTTTATTACGTATCCCGGTGGCTATTCAATATAGACTTCTTCTTCTAAGTAGTCATTAAGGAAAGCTGACTTCACATCCATCTGATATACCTTCCATTTATTTTGTGCTGAAATTGCTGTAAGAAGTCTGATAGTGTCAATCCTTGCAACTGGTGCAAAAACCTCTTCGTAATCGACTCCGTATTTCTGTTTGTAGCCTTTAGCCACTAATCTCGCCTTGTGCTTCTCCACCTTTCCTTCTTTGTTGGTCTTTGTCTTGTATACCCACTTAACTCCAATGGGCTTATGCTCCTTAGGCATAGTTGTGAGCTCCCACGTGTCATTCCTTTTAATTGCGGCAATTTCATCATTCATAGCTTTCTTCCACGTTTCATCTTGTGCTGCTTCTTCATATGTCACTGGATCACATTCAGCTACCAAACAAAATAATGAATAATCAAGTGTGGTTTGTACTGGATCTGTAGCATCGTAGATATCACTTAAGCTTCTCATTTGTTTCTCCCCCTGAACTGCTACTACTACTGCTGCTTCCTATTGTTGATGGTGTAGATGCAGGAGTTGTTGGATTAGGACTTGGTGGTGGAGTTTGATCATTATCTGCTTCAATTGTTTGGTCTTTTGAGTCAACGTCTTCCTTGAAGAATAATCCTTCCACTCTTTTTTCTTCATCACTCCACCTCCAGTAGTCTGCTTCATCGAACTCTACGTCTCTTGAGACAATTACCTTTTTGGTTAGAGGATTATACAATCTGTAGGCTTTATTCCGATGCTTGTAGCCAATGAAAATGCATTTTTCTCCTTTGTCATCTAACTTCTTCCTCTTCTGATCTGGAATATGAGCATAAGCTGTACAACCAAAGATTCTTAGATAGCTAACCTCTGGATTCTTACCACTCCATGCTTCATCTGGAGTTTTGAACTTGACACTTTTTGTTGGACAACGATTTAATAGATAGGCAGCACACTGAACAGCTTCGGCCCAAAATGTTCTCGGCATATGCTTTCCTTTAATCATGCTTCTTGCCATATCGAGAATTGTGCGATTCTTCCTTTCCGCAATTGGGGCGTATAGGCAGCTGTCAGCTGATGAATTATTCCATGTTCCCGGCAAAATGCTTCAAATAATCTGGAAGTATATTCTCTTCCCCTATCTGTTCTGAGCACCTTTAAATACTGGCCACTTTGCTTTTCTGCCATTGCTTTAAACTCCTTGAATTTATCAAGGGCTTCGGACTTTTCTTTGAGGATATACACCCAAGCTTTTCTACTGAAATCATCAATGAATGTGATATAGTACCTGTTTCCTCCAAGTGAAGGAATGTCAAATGGACCAGCTATATCTGAGTGAACTAGTTGCAGTGGCCTTTTTGCTCTCCATGACTTGCCAACTTCAAATCTTTGTCTATGTTGCTTTCCTCGCATGCATCCTTCACATAGTTGATCTGGATGATTTATTGTTGGCAATCCAGTCACTATGTTCGCTTTTGACAACAACTTCAGACCAGTGAATCCGAGATGACCAAATCTGAGATGCCACAACCATGAACTATCTTCAATGATAGACTTCATGCATTTGATTCCATCTGTCTGTTCATCTTGAAAAGACGATTGCTTGTCATTTCAACTTTTGCTATCAATTCTCCTTTCTGATTTCTCATAACGAGAGAGTTATCTTTTAAATGTATGTCATATCCTTTCTCCAATAGTTGACCAAGACTGAGGAGATTGCTCTTCAAAGATGGTATATAATAGACATCTGTAATGTATCTTCTATCTCCATTCTTTGTAAATATCATAATATCACCTTTGCCTTTAACTGGGATTTTTGATAGATCGCCGAATGTGACTTCTCCTTTGACTTCTTCATTCAACTCTGTGAATAACTCCTTCTTGCCACACATATGATTGCTTGCTCCAGTATCAAGGTACCATACATCTCTTCCATAATCTTTTTCACCTTTGTAAGTAAACAAGATGGTTGGTTCATCAAGTTTTACTTCATTTGCTGTATAATGACTTCTCCCTTCAACTTTAGCAGCATCTCTGCACTCATAACTGATATGACCAAATCTATTGCAATTATAACATTGCAAATGGGATTTATCACTTCGTTGTTGATATCTACCTCCTCCTCTAGATAAGAATCCTCGACCTCGGCTTTGGCCACGACCTCGATTGTATGATCCTTGACCACGTTCATATTTTGTTGTTTCAAATCTTCCATTTGATCGGCCATATCCATTGCGTCCACCACGACCACCTCGAGCATTGAAACCACCTCGAGTGTTATATCCACCTCTATATCCACCACGATTTCCTCTGCCGCGTCCATAGATGTTGTTACTGGCTTGATTTTCATTTAACGATAATTTGGCCTGCAAAGCTTGCTCCAAATTGCTAGAGCCTTCATTTAGATTCATTCTTTGCTCATGAGCTTGAAGAGAACCCACAAGCTCATCAACGGACATAACTGACAAGTCTTTGGCTTCTTCAATGGCAGTACAATGTAATCAAACTTTCTTATTAATGACCGTAGAATCTTCTCCATTACTCTGACATCATCTAGAGTCTCTCTATTTCTTTTCATTTCTTTAGCCACCTTTTGCACTCGTGAGACATAATCTGTAACTGGCTCCGCATTCTTCATTTTAAAATTCTCAAACTCAGCTCTAAGTGATTGCAGTCGTACCTTCTTGGCTTTATCTACTCCTTCACAAGATTTTTGTAAAATCTCCCATGCATTTTTGGAAGTTTTTGCATCTGATATTTTCTCAAATGTTGATTCATCAACATCTTGAAAAATCAAGAATAGAGCCTTCTTGTCCTTCTTCCGAGACTCCCTAAGTGTCTTTCGCTGAGCATCTGTTAAAATTGCTTCGGCAGCTGCATCGGCAGGCTCCGTGTATCCATCCTCAACAAGGTCCCATATATCTTGGGAGCCTAGTAAGGTCTTTATCTGAATGCTCCAATTTCCATAATTGCTTTTAGACAATTTTGGAATTTGTGGTTGCACCATCTCCGCCATCTTTATCGACCGTAGCTCTGATACCACATTTGGAATTTAAAGATATAGAAAGATGGAAAACAATGCTTCTATTATAATCTCAAATACAATACAACTCTCAAAAAATAATTTCCTCACTTCTATCTCAAAGTGCTTCGGCACTTATCTATGTTTTTCTCAACTCCCTCTATTGTCTCTTTCTTTTTGATACATCTAATATTTCGAATACACACACATCTTGCAGCATTGAAACACACACATATATATAGGCTAAGAAGACCGACTCATCTCTGTAGCTCCATGCGTGTAGCATTTTGTTTTCTCTATCCAGCCACTATTTTTGACTTTGTGCACCTCCTTTACTTTCTTGTATTTTATTGAATTCATTTATAACTCATCAGAAATATCCTTCTACTCTCTTTGTACGTAGCCGTAATTTTTGACTTTGCTTCAAATGTTGCTTTGCTTCTTTATCCATTTGACACCTTAGGCTTCTATATATGACACCTCATGTTTCTACTACTCCTTCGGTTTGACAACTCATACTTTCCCTTTCTCCATTTGTTTGACAGCTAATTACAATGTTAAATCCCGCGGTGGCTTTGCATGCTACTAGGCTGGCGGTGAATTAATGTCTGAATGAGAAAATTGAGTTTGTCTTCTATCAAGATATGCACTTCTCACACTGAACATTCCATTGGAAGTCGCATTCCATATCATAGTATCACTACCTGACTCTTGGCGTGGTGGTATAGTGGATAGAAGCCTTTGAAAGACCTTCACCTTCACTATATTTGCAAGCCCATCATAATCCCATGTGCCATGATTTTCCCAGTCAAGAACTGTGCTTTGTTTCTTTTCCATTTGACCGTGTTCTTTTACACATCAACAATTTTTTTATCTCTGAATAGCCAAACATCAGTGAAAAAATTAACTGACTCACCATTTCTAACTTGCCATCTCGTTCCCTTTTCAATTATATCTTTCTGTTGGCAGATCAATTTCCATAGTTTAGAGTCTCCAGGTTGCATGTTAAGCAAATCTTCCTCACTTCTAAATATATATTTATGCTGCAGGACCAAGAACCATAAACCATTTTTCCCTCTCACCAAATTCCAAGCCAGTTTTGCACCAAACGCTCGATTCATCAAGGACAATTACCTGAATCCGAGACCACCATCATGCCTGGCCTGGGTCGAGATAACTTGTCCCAACCAATAGGATGACAACTGCGAGGACCTGATTTTCCCCATATGAAATTACGCTGAAGCCTTTCAACTTCATTGGAAATACTCACAGGAATTTCAGATACTTGCATGGGTACAGGGGCACTGTGCTAAGAACAGACTTCGCTAATGTAATTTTGCTGGCCAATGACAAAGAATGTGCCTTCTAGGTGGCTAACTTGGAGCTAACCCTATCTACTATATACTAGAATGTGCCCAGCTCTGCTTACCAGCATGACCATTGGACCGTCGTCCAGAAGCAGCGCCGTCAACGGAAAACAAAAGATAAGGCAGGTGAAAATTATTTTTACCCCAGTTTCAACACGGTCGAAAAAGTTATTTTTACCTAGTCTAAAAGTCCTTTTTTGTACTACTGATTGATCATCCTGAAATGCCATTCTCATACATATGTACCTGTATAAAACTGAATTCAGTACTCATCAACAAAACAATTTAATTCGGTAGTCAGATGATAGTCTTCAATGATAATATGGGATAGATAAGGCCGGTTGACTAAGCCCATTAGAGATGAAGCTATAAGGTGTTTGTACAAAGAAAAGCTCCCAAAGAGACTAGCAATTGCAGATTTGGGATGTTCTTCTGGACCAAACACTTTGTTTGTGATTTCTGATCTGATTGAAACTGTGGAGAAGCTTTGTAGAGAGCTAAGCCATGAATCTCCAGAATATGTCATCTTCTTGAATGATCTCCCTGGCAATGACTTTAACAACATTTTCAAGTAAGCACTCAAGTCGTAGGTGGGATTGGTCAAAGCTTCATCACTGGTCATCGTGCTTCTTTCTATGGCAGGATTCTTCCTACTAGTTCTCTACAGTTTGTTCATTCCTCCTTCAGTCTTCATTTTTTATCTCAAGTATGTTTTACCTCATCACTATCTTTAAAAGATGATTGATTTTGTTTTTGGCTAAAACTTTCATTTCCCTCTATAGTTTTAATTAATTTTGATTATTCACAATGAGTTTTGATACACTCTTTTTTATATCTTTTAATTAATTTTGATTATTCATTTGACTCTTTTTTTTTATATTTTATATTGATTATCATAATTTTATTTCTCTAGAAAATATCCATATTTTTTGTAGGTATTGTTTTCCGCTTGTTCACTAATTTTTTTTCTTGTTTCATTCTTCTATAGGTTCCTGAGGGAGTAGAGAACAATAAGGCTTTGTTTGGGAGTTTGGAAGGAAGGGGAAGGAAGGGAATGCAAGGAGAATGGAGGGGAGGGGATGGAAGGGAAATGGAGGATATTTCCTTCCCTTGTTTGGGAGATAAAAAAATAGTAAGTGAGGAAGATGGAGGATTAATGAGTTATTTTTACCATTTTGTTCTTTTCTTTAATAATTAATATAATTATTATATTTTTCAAATAAATTTAAATTTTCTAAAAATTTATTTAAGTAATTTTTATTCAAAAAAGTATTTATGTGGTGGCGGTGGTGGTGGTGGCAGTGGTGGGGTGGCGGCGGCGGCGGTAGTGGTGGGGTGGTGGCGGCGGCGGCAGCGGTGGTGGTGGCGGCGGCGGTGCGGCGGGGTGGTGGTGGCGGCAATGGCGATAGTGGGGTGGTGGTGAATAAGGGTAACAAAGTAATTATTCTGTTTCCCCTCTTAAAATCCCCCATATTGGGGGAACTTTATTTTTTAGAAGAATGAGGGTTTTGGGGGATTTGTAAAAATCCCTGATTCCCTCCCCTCCTATTTTTAAAACTTGCAAACAAGGGAAGAGACAACCAAAACCCTCACTACTACAAAAAACGACCTAAATAAGACCCAATTAACGTCCTTTTTTAGAGGGACGTCTCGAAGGGGGAAGTCGTTTTTTTCACTTTTGGCGTTTAAGACGTCCTAAAATTAATTTAGGTTGTCTTATGTATGATAAGACGCCCTAAAATTAATTTAGGTTGTCTTATGTATGATTTAAGACATCCTAAAATTAATTTAGGTTGTCTTATGTATGATATAAGACGCCCTAAAATTAATTTAGGTTGTCTTATGTATGATTTCAGACCTCCTAAAATTAATTTAGGTTGTCTTATGTATGATTTTAGACGTCCTAAAATTAATTTAGGTTGTCTTATGTATGATTTTAGACGTCCTAAAATTAATTTAGGTTGTCTTATGTATGATTTTAGCCAAAAATCAATTTCATCACCGATCCATTGGTTTCTTCACCCAATGACACGCAAATACATACATACATACATCAACACCAACACTACATTATTACTAACAATCCAAATGAATATTTCACATGCCTAACGTTTAAAGATAGAACACATGTCTCAAAACAGAAGGTTATGAATCAAAAGAAGGATTTCTGTTTTGGTAGAGTTTGAAACTGACAAAATGAATTCTTGATTAGTTTGAGTAAGCTTTTGTTAATATTTAGAGAGCGATGGAGAATAAAATATTATGGAAGTGAGGAATCAGAAAAAAAAAATTAAGGGAAATGGAAGAACAGATTGGACCTGAAATAAAAAATGGCACCAATAGTGAAGCATGAGATCATCATCCTTTCAAACTCCGGTGCCGTCATCTCCTCGTCGTTGTCTCCTCGGCCAGCAAGATCGAAGAGTGTTGAAGGAGTAGGAATAGATCGAAAGAGAAGATGTGGGGTGCAGAGGAGAGAAGGGGAAGGCGAATGTGCAGATCAAATGAGAAGAGAAAGGGATAAATGAAATTAAATGAGGGATGGTGTGTAGAGGAAAGAAGGGATAAATGAAATTAAACAAGGGATGAGAAGAAGTCAAGCACGAGGGAGAGCGATGGTGATGATGCGTGTGAGAGAGAGAGAGAGAGGGAGGGACGATTAACTAATGAAAAAGGTGAGAGGATATTAATAAAGGAGCAGGGAAACAAAAAATACTTATTTTGGTGACCTGAAATACTTTTAGATCGTCAAAAATACTGCTTTTGGCGACCTGATATACTTTTAGGTCGCAAAAAAAAAAATTTCTAGCGCCAAAAAATTTCCCAAATTTTCTAAATTGCGCCAAAAATACTGATTTTGGCGACCTGAAATACTTTTAGGTCGCCAAAAATTCTGCTTTTGGCGACCTGATATACTTTTAGGTCGCAAAAAAAAAATTTCTAGCGCCAAAAAATTTCCCAAATTTTCTAAATTGCGCCAAAAGTACTGATTGTGGCGACCTGAAATACTTTTAGGTCGCCAAAAATACTGCTTTTGGCGACCTGATATACTTTTGAGGTCGCAAAAAAAAAAAATTCCTGGCGCCAAAAAATTTCCCAAATTTTCAAAATTGCGCAAAAATGTTGATTTTGGCGTCCTGAAATACTTTTAGGTCGCCAAAAATACTGATTTTGGCGTCCTGATATACTTAAGGTCGCCAAAAAGTTTCCACGCGCCAAAAAATATCCTAAATTGCGTCAAATATTACATTTTAGACGTCCTAAAATAAATTTAGGTAGTCAAAAAAAAACTTTAGGAGTCCTAAATTAATATTTGGGTTGTCTAAAGTCTCCAAAAAAATCCTAAATGGAGCCAAATATTACATTTTAGGCGTCCTAAATTAATATTTAGGTTGTCTAAAAATATTTTAGGCGTCCTAAATTAAAATTTAGGTTGTCTAAAGTCTCAAAATCAAGTAAATAATTACGACAATGCCACCGCCTTCACTTTTTACTTCCTTTTTTAAAATAAGGACGTCTTTTAGGCACTACTACAAAAATGCTAAACAACGACCTAAATAAGACCCAATTAACGACCCTTTTCTGAGGGACGTCTTGGAGGGGGTAGAGGAAAATTTCCAAAATGACGACCTGATCCAAAATTAGGTCGTCTTATTAAGGCGACCTGATATTAGATCAGGTCGTCTTAATAAGGCGACTGATTTGAAATCAGGTCGCCTTATTTACCTATATAAGGCGACCTGATTGGAAATCAGGTCGCCTTATATAGGTAAATAAGGCGACCTGATTTCAATGCATTCATCCAACTATGACCCATTTTATTACAACCTAACATTTCCAACAACAGTCAAGTTCATGTCAATTTCAAGAACGACATGTTTTCTTTTAAGTAAATTTCGGCAAACATTTCCCTTAAAAGTAAGACATCCCAAAATTTCAATAACAACCAATTTCAGCTTAATAACCCTAAACTTAATAACTAAACCAATTTCAACTAAACAATTTATCAATTATGTAAGATAAAGAAACCATAGAGCCATAGAGTCAATGTTTACTTAAAGTAAACGTGCTTTTTAAGGTTAAAGCTAGAAGTGTTTTGCATTGAATTAATTGCTATCAAAGTATTACCTTTAAGGACATTGGGGCCTTAATCATAAAGCGAGACTCCAAGAGATTACGATGAATATAGAAGTTCGATAGGGAAGAGTAACACAAAGCACATCTAACAGAGAATCAATGAATGACCAGAGGCATAAGAACAACCAAAACTAAACCACTATCTAATCACAAAATACTCCTATAATCCTTCAAAATCAACTACTACAACCAATCAAGTGTGACATGACCAATTTAATGAAGCTTTAGACAATTTAGTTGGCCACCAAATTTACTTGAATAAAAATCTACAAATAAGAGCAGTTCCAAATTGTATTCTTTTTAATTAGCAAGAAGTACATTACCAATTAAATGGGGTTTGGAATCAAAGAACAAGAAGAACGAACAAGCTTACTTGGTTTCGCAGGTTTTGATCGGGAAGGAGGTGGAGTGAGCGAGTGAAAGGCAGGAATCCTAATCAGAAGCAAAAATCCAATCTATAAGCAAGAAGCATTAACGATTAAAATGGGTTATTAGGAATCAAAGAACTTAAGAGTAACATCCGAACAAGCTTACTTGGGTTTGGTGGGTCTCTTCGATCGGCGAAAGAGGCGGAGTGAGCGAGAGAGTACCGTGATCGATCGGTGACGACGGCGGAGACGAAGGAGCGACGGCGGAGACGTACGGCAAGGAAAGCGACGAAGAGCGGAACGAGTGAGTCCGAGAAGATTTCGCAGCCTCGTCGGAGTATGAGTGTGTGAGGGAAAATGAAGAGGCGCGAGTTTATTAACCTAAAAAATTGACTATAGGCGACTGAATCATCTTTCAGGTCGCCTATATTCCATTTTGGCGACACGAATGAGAATCGTGTCGCCTATATTTTATAAATGGCGACTGATTCGATTCAGTCGCCTATATTTTAAAAATGGCGACTGAATCGAATCAAGTCGCTTATATTTAAAAATGGCGACCGATTCTAATTCAGTCGCCATTTTTAAATATAGGCGACTGAATAAGAATCGTCGCCATTTATAAAATATAGGCGACTGATTCTCATTCAGTCGCCAATATTATTAAATTTTATAATTATTATTAAAAGAAAATCCTTGGCACCAAACAAAAATTCGGGAGCGAAGAATTGACACATTAAAGACGTCCCGAAATATATGTAGGTCGCCATAAATGAATTTTATTGAAAAAAATTAAATATTATGGCGCCAAACAAATATTTATCATATTTTTATGGCGTGAAACAATTTTAGACGTCCCGAAAACAAATCGGGACGCCAAAATCAATTTAAGGAGTCCTGATTTCTTATTCAGGACGCTGAAGGCTCAACTTCCTTAAATATAATTACAAGAATGCCACCGCCTTCACTTTGGACGTCCTATTTCTAAATAAGGACGTTTTTTAGGGTAGTAATATCCAATTTTTGTAGTAGTGAGGGTAATAATATCCATATTTTGTGGTAGTGCCTCCCTTCCCTTTCATTTCCCTCCAAAATGGAACTCCCAAACAAAGCCTTAGGGAAATATTTGAAGCATAGTTTTAAGTGTCGGTAGATCCATGACTACTTCACCAAATAAACATACCTCTTATTTTTTGAGGAGACAAGAAAGATTTGAAGCTGAGGGGTTACAAGGAGAAATTGGAAAGAACAGTGAATTGGATATTTTGTAGAACAGCCTAGTATTATTAGCGTATTGAACGAATCTTCTGCTCATATAGTGTTCAATAATGCAATGAACACGATAGTGTGTGCAATATGGATCTCATTATGATATTCACTAATAGAGATGTAGATGTTTAGCCTGAATTTATGTGTTGCTGCTACAGCAGAGAAGGACATCCATTCGCAAAGGGAAGTATAACAAGAGCCACTCATTTTTGGGACTCACAAAAAACGTGTATATAAGCAGGCTTCAACGAAGCGATCGACAAAAATAAAAATTTTATTTTCTTCTAAATAATAAAAGAGAATGAAAAACTCGCATCGCTGGATTGTTGATGAAAGAGTCCTACTGACGTTAGTATTAAAAGGGGAGGGTATGTTGCACCCATCGTTCTCAACTGTTTTGTAATGGTGTATTTAATATCATAAAGTATTTAGGGTTGCAATTTTGTCCCAATATATTTAAAGTGGTCCAATTTTCACCCTTTAATTTTTTTTTTTGCTCAAAGTAACTAACAAAAATATAAACGGACGTTTTTTCCATTGCCACGCCAGCATTAAAAATGCCATATAGTATTTAGGGGCAAAATTGCACCCACAAATACATGAAGGTGCTAGATGCCCGTTTAAAAAGAGTTCTGGATGGGTGCACTTTTAATAAAAAAAGGGGACTATTAAGTCGTCCGACAAGATAAGGCAATTGTAGAATTTTTCGGTGGCGCTAAGTAGGAGGACTATTGACTTTTTGACTCCCTCACTCCTCCTGTCTCCTGATTATTATGGTGTATGTATACTATGTTGTACAAAATATTTGACGCAACAACTTGAGAGATGAAGGGAGAGAACTTACTGTGAACACACGGAGAGATGTTTTTATGGGACAATCACAGTGAGATCCCATAGTACATAAAAAACCACAAAAAGGTTTCATACCTAATTCTCCTTACAAAAAAGTCCTTGTGATTAGTTGTGAATAAAAAATGAAAGAAGCTACTGAATTACCCGCACGAAAAAGTCCCTACATAAAAATGGTTTTTTATTTTGTCAAAATGACTTTATTAGTTGTTAAAAGCCTTATTAGCTACTGAATGTACATCTTGAGACAATTAGTACTGAAGTTGTCACAATTTCTCCAGGTATTAGAAACTCGTTGTCAAAATGGCTTTTCTTATTGTCAAAATAGGAATAAATAGCTGTTAAAATATGTATTACCTTCTTATGTGAAATTTATTATGAAGTACCGAAGTTTAAAAATTTCTCCATGTATGAAAAACTTGTTGTGAAAATGGTTTTCTGTGTTGTTAAAAATTCTTCAGGTTTCTAAAATTCTACACATACTCGTTGTGACAATGGCTTGTAATATTATCAAAAAGTTTTTTATATTGTAAGAAATTCTCCAGGTTTCTAAAACTCTACACGTATGAAAAACTCGTTGTGAAAATGATTTTTAATGTTGTCAAAATGACTTTTAATGTTATCAAAAATTCTCCAAGTTTCTAACATTCCAATCATACAAAAAACTCGTTGTGAAAATAACTTCTAATGTTGTCAAAATGACTTTTCATGTTATAAAAAATCTTATGAGAATTACACCATCATCCTTCACAGACACCATTGAATCAATCAACCATAATTCTCAAAAATCTTTTGAGAATTACACCATCATCCCATCCGGCATTTACAACTGGCACATATTCCTCTGAGCTTTTAGATCTTCTAAACCTAGTTGGAATTAATCTAGAACTGGGGTTGCAAACCATCGTATTGGAATAATATGATATTAGGACCTTGCAGATGAGACGATCGATCATCCATTGAAGCAACAGCGGTACTGAATAACACACAAATCGGAGGCTAGGATTCTTGACTGGAGAAGTGGACACGTTAGGGATTGAAGACGCTGGTTTCTCATACCAACACGCAACACCAAAGCAACGCAAGAAATCAAAAAGCATGGCAGGAAATCAAACAAAACAGGTGGACAATAATCATTCATTCTTGGACAAATTGGGGTTCAAAGGTGATGGCAACCAAACCACAAATCTAGAGTGTCTTGACTTCTCGGACTGAAATCACAAAACGACTCCTCGAGAAAACAGAGCTGAGCGTAAGTCGAGAATTGCTGCATCAAGAAATCTTCAAAATCTCGCCAAAATAAAAAAAAAACCCACAGATCCGGAGAAGAGACTATGATGGCAACGAAACCCACAGATCAGTAGCTAACAGGGTTTTTAACAACGTAAAAAACCATTTTTACGTAGGGACTTTTTTATGAGGGGAATTCAATAGTTTTGTTTTTTTCGTTTTTTATTCACAAGGGAGTTTTTTGTGAGGAAAATTTAGTATGAGACTTTTTTGTAGTTTTTTGATGTACCGACCTCACTGATTGTCCCTAATTTTGTCTTTCCTAACTATTCTTCCATATAATTAAAGACAAAAAAAGGTCCTACGTCTCTATCTATTTTAAAGGTATGTGTTTTTGTAATTTAATATTAAAGGTTTATATCAAGAAATGTAAGTGGTCATGATCCCTAGAAACAAATAATGGTAGGGCCAACATTGCTTCATATGTGATGCTCCTACCAAAAAAGTAGATCCATTGAGAATGGGAAGCAGTCAGCTAATAAGAGCCACTCCTTTTTGGGACTGTCAATAACCACTCTCCCAATATATATCTCCACCTCTTTTGGTGTTATGACTACAAAATATTTGATTCTACGAGTGAGTATCATATATAGTCATATAAACATTAGTCTGAGAATGGATATGGCTTCGGTGATGCACATGAATGGAGGCATTGGAGAAGCAAGTTATGCCAACAATTCATTGTTACAGGTATGTGTGTGTATATACATAACGGGTCAAGCCCGTCTAAGTGAATGGCTGGGCTTGTACTTTATGGGGCGCAACAGAAACTCAATCTCAAATGGGTTAGTCCATTCGTGCTCAAAAATAAAAGGGCCAACCTGTTAAGGTCAAGGACCTGCTTGCCTATTTTTAATTCATTAAAATTAAATAACAGTTTTCACTCTTGTTATGCAACACCTCTTACTTGATTTTTTTCCCCCGATACTCTAGTAGTATATATACACTTGTACCCTGATTAAACTTTAAGGTTTAGGTTGAAGTTAATTTGTTTAGCTTTAGTGACTTCCCATACGTCACTCTACAAATAGGATAGTTGAACTTTTTAAAGTAAAAGGGCATAGTAGTTTTCTTAAAACAATATAATCTTAGCCTAACTTTTCTTAAATTTCTTTTAGAGACTTTCTCAAATTGAATGTCAAATTAAATAATATTATAACCAAGAAAATTTCATAGTCACAGGTAATTTTCTTTTAAAAATATTGAATAACTATGATATTTTCTTTGACTTTTTAACCATTTTTTTTATATGTCATAAAAAAGGAGGTAAATTGTTTAGTTGTTCTAATTTTTGAGTTGGGACAATAGTCTATTAGTGTTTGAAGCTTGATTTGTATTTATTTTTAAAATTTAAACAATAGTTAGTCACTTTATCTTATTAATACACATGATTTAAGTTATAAATTTTAAGAGATTTATTAATTTCTTTTTAGATATTTCAAAATAATTTAAAAATTAAAATTTTAAAAAAATATATGAAAGCCCATGGGCCATCGCCTTGAGCCCGCATGTCTAAAGGTCAGGCTTCGATAATATAATGAATTTATGGAACGGGGTTTTTTCAAGCCAGGCCCTTTTAAGCCTAGGCCCATTAAGGACAAAACCTTTAGGGTTGGGCTAGACTGTTTTCAAAGCTTTACCTTTATTATAAAATATATAACGATCACATATACTTATTGATAATATATATTTGAACAGCAAAAGGTGATGTCCATAACGAAGCCCATTAGAGATGAAGCAATAAGGAGTATCTACAATGGAAAGCTCCCTAAAAGCCTAGCAATTGCAGACTTGGGTTGCTCTTCGGGACCAAACACTTTGTTTATGACTTGTGAATTCATTGAGATTATGGAGATGCTTTGTAGAGAGCTAAACTATGAATCTCCAGAATATATAATCTTCTTGAACGATCTTCCTGGCAACGATTTTAATAACATTTTCAAGTCTCTTGAATGCTTCAAACAAAACTTAAGCACTCGAGTTGTTGGTGGGATTGGTAAATGCTACATCACTGGCCTTCCAGCTTCTTTCTATGAAAGGATTCTTCCAACTAGTTCTCTGCATTTTGTTCATTCCTCCTATAGTCTTCATTGGATGTCTCAAGTATGTAATATAAATTAGTCATTCTCTTTTAAATAATTTTCAGTAATTATTTTTATATTAGACATAATTTCTTCCTCCTCTTTCTAATTTGTAATTTCATTCCCATATAGGTTCCAAAAGGTATAGAAAACAATAAGGGCAATATTTGCATGGCAAGCACAAGCCCTTTAGATGTTCGTAATTCTTACTACCACCAATTTCAAAGAGATTTTTCATTGTTTCTAAAATGTCGTGCTAGAGAACTAGTTGAAGGAGGTCGTATGGTTCTTACCCTCCAGGGAAGAAGCACTAGTAGCCCATTGAGCAATGAATCTTGCTACATTTGGGAGCTTTTAGTTGAGGCACTCAATGACATGGTTTTGGAGGTACGTAACTTGCATACTTTCTTGTAATATATCAAAGATTTGATAATTGACAAAGCACAACGGTTCTTGCTATCCATATGGGCGACCCCACCTGGAAGAAAAAGACTTGTAGTTATGGTTGATTACACACTCTCAGAGTTTTAAACATACAATTTTTTCCCAAATTTATGACTGAAGAATTTGTTTTGGTGTGTGGTGTATAAGGGAATCACAAAGGAGGATCAGATAGATTCATTCAACATTCCTCTATACTATCCATCCCCATCTGAATTGCAATTAGAGATTGAAAAGGAAGGCTCATTCACTTTGAATCGCTTGGAGGTATTTGAAGTAAGTTGGAAGGCTTCATGTGGTGAGGAACACAATGATAATAGTGATGGATACAAAGTTGGACAAATGATAAGAGCTGTGGCTGAACCTCTTCTTGTGAGTCACTTTGGAGAAGCTATCATTGACGATGTTTTTCATCGTTACCAACATATATTAGCTGATCGTATGTCTAAAGAAAAAGCTGTGTTCCTCAATCTTGCTGTATCTTTGACCAAAACAACTTGAAGCAACCAGCAGATACATGTTTCTACCACATACATATATTGGGGATCCATATGAGTGTAATAAATAAATTATTGCTAGTCTTCTTGTTCTTTTTCCGATATTGTGTATGTTCGATTTGAGTAATCCCGCGTTTAAGTGATGTTGTATCTTTTATAATTTTATGAATAAATTATTTATCAGTCTTTTCGCAACTTTATTACATATACCACAAATAACATTGTACATTCCGAGGCATAGCTAACAAAACCAAATATAAACCATAAATTACGTATTCCAGATTTCTATTATTTCACATTTCACATGTTTATCAATTTTTCCAAGTTAACCATATTAATATTTTCTCAACAATAATCATGTAAGAGAGGAGAGAAGAAATTAAAAAAGATGATTAGAGAGTAACCTCTAAATCAGCCTCTAACTAGTTGAGGCCAGCGGGTCAGCTTAGAGTCAACCAGGGAGCCAAACTAGTGGGGAATAAAAAATTGACATCTAATTTAAATTATCATTATACCATCCAAATACTTAATATCAATTCAATACCTTAAATCAATAACAAAATTATCATATATTTATCCAACATTCTTTACAATTTCTTTGACATATCCACATCATATTATCATTCCAACATCCAATATGTAGGTTTATAAAGTGACACAACTCTTTATTCTAGAAGTTAAGGGATTTCTAGTTTAGGACCACTTGACACCTCCTGAACTCTTGTTTCAGTTTTCAATTTTTGATTTCAAGGGTTTTGTTGATTGTGATTTCTGATTTCTAGTTTTGATTTATACTTATCGTTTCTACTTTCTGATAAGGAACTCATCATGGTATTTTGTTGTCGCTTCTTATTAATCATCAGGATTTCAACTTTGATATATGTAGGTCACCTACAAAATGATAAAAAGCCAAGTGAGAACAAATAATCAAGGGAATAAAAATGATTGATTAAATCCATTCAATGTATGCCAAAAAGCACGAAAATTCCCAAATTACCCCCTCTTCATACTTTGGCACAATGTCACCCTGAAAGTTTCAAAATGTAGCAATTTTGCTTTATACCATTAAAAAGAACTAACATTAACTGTTAAAAAATTGATGTTGACTCTAACCTTTTAATGGTAGGGGTAACAATGGTCCATTTTAACATTTTATGGGCCACACTGAACCTCAAAAGACTTTTAAGGCAATATTGGTCTTCATCGAAAACTTTCGGGACAAATTTACACATTAACCCTATATATATATATATATATATATATATATATATATATATATATATATATATATATATATCTTGCTTCATCTAATAATTTATAACATTTCAATTGTGAGGATTTTTACGTACTAGCTACTACATGTACTTACTAAAACGCACAAAATTGGCATGGACAGAAAAAGGTGCTTTCTTTTACAAAGTCCATAGGAGAGGAAGCCATAAGCTTCTTCTACAGTAAAAAGCTCCCTCAAAGCTTAGCTATTGCAGACTTGGGTTGTTCTTCTAGACCAAACTCATGTTTGTCACTTGTGAACTGATCCAAATTGTGGAGATGCTATATAGAGACCTAAACCTAGAATCTCGAGAATATTTCATCTTCTTAAATGATCTCCCAGGCAATGATTTCAACAACATCTTCAAGTCTCTTGAATGCTTCAAGCAACAGATATGTGATCAATGCTACATCACTTGGAATCCATGTTCTTTCTATGGCAGAATTCTTCCTACTAGTTCTTTACACTTTGTTCATTCCTCCTCCAGTCTTCATTGGTGATCTCAAATATTTATAATTCATCACTCTCTCTTCGCAAGATTATTCAGATCAGTATGTTATTGTTCCTACTTAAGATTATTGGGAATTTATTTATATGTTGTCAATATCTGTAAATTAATTAATTTGGTTCAATAACTAGTGAGTGAGATTATCAATTCCTAGGAGATAGTTGAGATACTTTTATGCCTTTAATTTATCCCTTTCTCCCCCACCCCCTCCCCCCCGCGGGGCCGCCCGGAAATATATATGTGTGTGTGTAATCCACTGAACGGCTTATTTGCGACCGCAACGTGGTGATTTAAAACCAAGGTCGGTGACAGTGACGGTGACGTGATAATTGTTCTAGGCTTATAAAGTGACACAACTCTTTATTCTACAAGTTAAGGAATTTCTAGTTTAGGACCACTTGACACCTCCTGAACTCTTGTTTCAGTTTTCAATTTTTGATTTCAAGGGTTTTGTTGATTGTGATGTCTGATTTCTAGTTTTGATTTATACTTACCGTTTCTACTTTCTGATTAGCTTAGCTAGGGAACTCATCATGGTATTTTGTTGTCGCTTCTTATTAATTATCAGGATTTCAATTTTGATACGTAGGTCACCGACAAAATGATAAAAAGCCAAGTGAGAACAAATAATCAAGGGAATAAAAATGATTGATTAAATCCATTCAAAGTATGAAAAAAGCACGAAAATTCCCAAATTACCCCCTCTTCATACTTTGGCACAATGAAATAAAAATAGAGTGCTAAAAGCTTAGAATTAAGTGGGTAAAACCATGAAAATTCTGAAATATATCGGTGGGTATTTTCTCATGATTTCTGTAATTTCTACTACTACTTGGTTTCATGGTTTTGATCGCTTCATTGTTCATGGTTCAAATTGCTTCTTGTGGGGGTTGTTTTGATCATGGCGACTGGTGATGCTTTTTGGTGGGAGAGAATGAGTTTCTTAGAAGGACATTTTGGTGATTTCATATTCGAAACACATATTTAAATTAATAAAGATTAATAACAGTTTTTAAAACCTTAACTCCGTTCTATTTCGACTTCTAATTCCTGCAGAACCTCTTTCAAAATACTCAACGGAGCATAATTACCATGGTGAGGCCGCCTTCCCATCTCCTGGCCCCGCCGGCTGATATAACTTATGTCAATTATATTAATTTGTGTGTAAAATTAGTACTTCAAAAAAAACCTTGACATGACGGCCCCTTAAAATTTCAATCTCTCCAACCCTTACATTAAGGAAAAATTATGTAAGTCCCTATGTTCTTACCTCATTTTTAATTAAGTCATTATAGTTTACTACATCAAATAGAGGAATAGTGGTGCATGTTTTGTAACACTTCTTTAAAGAAGTGCAAAAGCTTCTTCTGGATTTTTTAAAAGAAAACATTGGGAAGCGCTTTCTTAGGCAAGCGCCGCCACAGCCACTTGTGGGTCTTACGTGGTGTTTGCTTGATCAAGCGCAACACAAGTTTTTTTTTTTAATAATTAAAATACACTAGCACCTGTGCCATATCTGCTAATGACTTTGTGTGGCTCTTGCGTTAGGAAGTGCCACACAAAGTATTTTTTAATATTTTTTCCCAAACCCTTCTTCATCAGCTTCCACTTTAGCAGTAGTGTGTCTCCAATTTTGTAGCAGCTCTCTCGTTGATTTCCTCCTTCCTTTTCCTTATCCTCTTGTCTTCACTCCCATTGGCCACTTCCTTTACTTATCCTTGGTCCCACTTCCATTGGCCTCTTCCTTTCCTTATACTTGTCCCCACTCCCCTCTCATTCTCCATGTATAGATCCCAACACACCCACTTTGTCCCCACTTCGTCCCCACTTCCATATTTCCTTTGATCACATTTCTTCCACCCATCCCCTTCCCAAAGATCTCGTAAGTACACACTCACTTTTCCTTTTTTTTTTTTAAAGATGCATCAACCTTTTCTTTTTGTTTTTCATTTATTAACTTTTTTTTAGGTTTTGTGCTTAAAGTTTCTGCTCACTCTAGTTACGCTTTATATACAGTGTAAGTTTTTTAATCTTTGAGCATACAAATCAAATTTTATTAGTAGTTAATAGTTTAATTTCCTCAATGTCTTTTATATTTAATTTATTATGAAATATGAAAAAAATATTCTCATTTTTATATGCTGAAAAATAAATAAGATAAAATTAAATGTTATTATATACAGGTTGTATGTGAAGATATGTAGTAGTTATAATTTTTAGTTGTTCTAGTAATTATTATTATTATTTTGATAACATTGTTCTAGTAATTATTATTGATGAGTTTCATAAGTAAAATAATTATTTATTTTTAACACTTGTATTTTATTTGTTGGCTTGTAATGCTTTCTAATTTACCTATGATATGTGTTGGCAAATATGATTTCTTTTGTTATGAGTTGTGAAAAATTATTGTGATAGTGCAGGATTAATTCATTGATTACTTCTGAATTAAAAGAGAGTGTTTAAGACCTAGAAAGCTTCAATTTTTAAGATGTAATGCTACCAATTTTATTTGAAAATAAATAACAAAGATAAAATTTATTAGTAAATGCAATAGTCAAGCAACTAACCACTTTTTAAAAATAGGCTGAAGGTATAGATGGATCGAAAATGGATGCCATCTGATCGGTGTTTAAGGGAATATATAGATGGGGTGAAAGAGTTTATTAGATTTGCAATTGAGCATACAAAAGATCCTAACAAAATCTTGTGTCCTTGCTGATCTTGTTGTTATGGAAAGATGGATTTGTCCACTTGATTTGCTAGAACATTTGGTGTGTCATGGAATTGATCAAACATATACATGATGGACAAGGTACGGATAGACATATGATGTATGTAGTGATCGGGTGCATACCACGAGTGGTGCTTCGAATGAGTTTGACCCAAGCATGTTTAATGAGGATAATGATCTAGAAGAAATGCGAAATGCAGTCAAAGGGGTGCTTCATAAGCGTCGTAAAGAATCTGAGAAGTTGAAAGGTGATGCAGAGAAACCATTATATGTTGGTAGTACTAAATACAGAAGATTGCAAACAATGTTGAAATTGTGCAACTTTAAAGCGTGCTATGGATTTGAGTGATTCAAGTTTAACCGTACTGCTTGAACTTTTGCAAGATATGCTTCCAGAAGAAAATGTACTTCCTACCAAGACATACAAGGCAAAGCAAATTCTTTGCTTTACAACTGGTATGGGTTATGAGAAGATACATGCATGCCTTAACGATATGCACAATTAAAGCAAACCATTGTAAGAACTAATGATAATTTCATTTGTATCTAATTTGTATTACTGATTTTTAACTTCAACTAACTTTGATGTGTAGTGTAACATCCCAACTTTTCACAAGCAGTATAATTTTTTTTTTTTCAAAACATCATTTCAAATCATCAGAGTAGAGCAACAGAGCGATTGAGTAACTGATATGTATATATAAAACACCGTAAGTCGGCGGAATACAACGGTATGGTAGCCGAGTATTTCAAAAGTGATACACAACAGCAAAGGAAAGCTTCTCCCGGAACAACAAAATAGAGTCTTCAGCTGGGTCTTCTACTCGGGCTGCTTGCCTCTCTCCTCGGTCCTTGGTCCTCCCGATCCGGATGCTATGTTAAGAGCTGAGGTCCATTGCAATCGGACCTCGGAGTAGCAGTTAACCTCATATTTACATATACGACATATGGACTACGGACAATCATAATCAATAGTATAAAAGCACATAGTACAAGCATCTCCCAAACGGCGTATCCGTGACACATAGGCCCCTGCGGTGTAACCTAGCGGCACCTAGGCCTCTTGATCCCTAGCGACACATAGGCCCCTAACAACCGTATCCTGGCGGCACCTAGGCCTCTAACATGCGTATACCATTACCCAGCAATCATAACAACAGTACATAACATATAATTCACATAGCACATACACGCATACCATAAATATCAGAGTTAAGGTTACCAGTACGCGGACGTACATCCATTAACCGAACAGAATGGCCAGGTAAGTGTCTATCATGGGGGCCTCACCGGGTTAGCAGCGACTCAATGGCTTACCCACATAGACTAGCCTTGCCTTCGGCACCAAACTATTCACACAACATATCATCACATATATGCATACTATAAACACAAGAGTTAAGGTTACCGATCTGTGACGTACATCCATTAGCCGAACAGAATGACCAGGTAAGTGTCTATCATGGGGGCCTCACCGGGTTAGCAACGACTCAATGGCTTACCCACATAGACTAGCCTTGCCTTCGGCACCAAACTATTCACACAACATATCATCACATATATGCATACTATAAACACAAGTGTTAAGGTTACCGACGCGAACGTACATTCGTTGTGGATTACGGTATTTCTAGCACGTTTACGGAAAAGCTGTACTTTTACGGCAAATCGTAAAAAGCAGCACGCGTCGGCGTAATTAATGACAAATCAAAGTTTCGATATCCTATAAGGGTAATATCACTTTCATTAGTGATTTGACACAATAAGCGGCATTTTAGGTAAAAATTACCATTTTGCCCTTCTACCCCTAATTGGCGGAATTTCGCAAGACTTCGTTACTCGACTAATTTTCTTCCCAAAATTTCGCGAAATTCGACGCCATTTGATTTTCGAAAATAAAGACTAAAATAGCCCTCCCATATGATACCCAATCATACTTGAAAGATTAAATACTAATCTAACATTACTACTCTAACTATCGAAAGAACTACGGAAGCTTAAAGCTCGGTACCGAAAAACTTACCCAGAGCTTCGCTGTAATTTTTCCCAGAGCTTCTCTCTCTAAAATCCTCTCTCTAGAATCGGTTTTGCTCTTCAAAATGGTGTGAGAAATGAAGAGGAAACTTGGCTATTTATAGAAGAAAATGTGACACTATTCACTACTTTTCATATCGGATATCGGCCACGGATCGCACTTTGCCACATGTCACGATCCTCACCGGGCCACTTGGCAGCTGACATCATCATTTAAAGCCATGATGTCATGGTGGTGATGTCACTTACTTCCTCAAGAAGTTTGTCTTACCGATAAGTTTCCGATCGGTGTCCGAATCGCGTACTTTCGGAGAAATCTCAAAATTCTGGTTAACTAACTTTGAAGATCTCCTCTTACTTACTAGAAATGTCTATTCTAATCTAAACCTTGATTCCATACAGGGCATTCCGTGTTCAGCCGAAGTTTCTCGAAAAACGTGTCCGTACGGGTCCGGTTACGAAACGCGTTTTCGGAATCACCAATCTCTAGAGAAAAATTCACTGATTCCAAATATGTCTAAATAAATTCAAACTCATTCCTAGATATTGAGTTAGAATTTATTTTCTTCATATCCAAAAATATGCCTATCTGCATTTTTCCCTATTTCGTCTTATTAGGAAAATGCACTAACGGCTTCAGAATTTACTTCCGGAAGAGTTTAACGGAAGATAAAAACCCACTGATCAATATTTTACCTTGACTTTGGAAATCCCATTCCTAGATCTCCAGATAGGATCCGTTTCCTAATTTTTGAATCACTATTCACATTTTTTCACTTTAATTAATTATAATATTAAATAATAGCAAGTTGCAACCATTTTTCATTTCTTTTTCTTTTTCTTTTTCTTGGCAATAATTCTGGTCTCTTTTTTTTTTTCGTTTTTATTAACTATTTAATTAATTAAGAATATATAAAATAATTATTTAATAATTATTTTATATAACTTTACAAAATTTCCTATTGGTCAATTCTTGTATTTAGGCTTAAAAATACCTAAACTCAACTATTTTTGTCCAAAATTTACAATTAATTAGTAAATATATTTTTACTAATTCTTGGCCAAAAACCACTAATTTTAGGGTTTTACATAATTATCTTTGAATTTCCTTTACTTATGCTTAAGTAATTAGCCCAATATTACTTAATTACTTAATTACTTAATTATCACAAGTTGATAATTTTCTTACTTAGAACACCTCATTACCTTCATACTTTTGTATTGACATTTTTGTTTTCATGTCTCCTGCATTATCTTAGCATCTACGGGGGTATTTCGGTCATTTCCTTACTTTTGAGTATTCTTCTACAATTTCTCCAAGTTTGTAACTTAATAAATTACCTAAATTAGGGACAATATCATTCCCTATTTCAAATAGATTTTTACTTGCCTCCTTTATAGCTTTCACAGGGTATTTATAACCCATAATGTATTTTAGGGACCTATATGCAATTTTCAACATTTTAGGGACCTAATTGCAATTTATCTAATTTCAAGAGAAATTACCCTGACAACAAGGTAAATTCAATACAAGGTGCTCGAGACCTCATATTCACCTATTTTTAATAGGTATTATTTACTCATTTTATGATTTTTACCCTAAGTCAGATTTTAGGGTATTACATGTAGATAGAAGAATCAAATTTAAATATTACATATATAGGTAGCATGACATGATTTGTGGGTGGCTGGTTGCATTAATGAAAAAGGTGAAATTCGTAGAGAATAAGCCATAAGAGTTGTTGAATATTGTGTAAGTATTGGATTATGCATACAATAAAGAATTATCTATACTTAAATGATTCTATTTTACAATATTGTTGTAATTCTTTTGTGACAGCGACCAATGACACAAGAGGTGCCAGAGTTGGCGCGATATGTTGGTTGTGATGATTTGCTAAGCAGAGTTCTAGGAGTACTTGAGTTTGATGCCCGTGTTCAGGGTATTGGTTTTGCACAAATATCATACTTTGGACGCCAAAAGCGCTCTAACAAAAGTGACTTTTTGCTGCTGAGAGAGGAGATGAATTGCTTCAAGCATCAAAGCAAGAACAATTTCATGAACAAATGCATTTGATGCAAGAACAAAATGCGCATTTGAGGACTCAAATTGATAACTTAGTGCATTGTAGGGCAACACAAAGTGCTCCAACATGTGACAGCCCAAGTATGAGCACTACAAAAAAACTATCAATTCATAGCGGTTAATTTGTAGCAGTTACAAAAAACCGCTACAAATATCAAAATTTGTATCGGTTTATACCAATTGCGCTGCAAATTTGTAATGGGATGACTCGCACCAAGTGGTGTACTAGTTAGGGAATGACCTCTGTAGCGGTTCTAACAAATCAACCGCTGCAAATTTGTAATGGGATGACTCACACCAAGTTGCACACTAGTTAGGGAATGACCTTTGTAGCGGTTATAACAAATCAACCGCTACAAAATATGGCACCAAACTCATACCAATTTTGTATCAGTTAATTTGTAGCAGTTTCTTTTCACAAACCACAAAAAATGTGGCGCCAGCAAGTGTTAGAAATTGCGACGGAATTATATTTCGTTGCAAATTTCATTTTTTTTTGCGACGAAATTTGATATCCGTCGCAAAATTCATTTTATGAAAAAAATTATTTTAAAAAAAATAATAAAAAAATACAAAAAATACATAAAAATAATAAAAAAAACCTATATATCATAAAAATATATAATAAAAATCATAAAGAGTTTACGTAGAGAAAACAAAATATAAATAATAATGTTGCGAAGAATATTTACTAAAAAATAGTCTAAATAGCAACATTATGATCATCATCATCATCACCAGCGTGGTCATCATCACCGGGAGCCGACCCCGTACCCTTATCTTTCATTAGGGACAGGAGTGTAAGCTACATATGCCTCATCATCTCCTGTGTCTGATGCAGCTCATTTGCTTGTTGACTCAATTGTTGTCGTGTCTCGCTAAGCTCATTTGCTTGCTGACTCATTAGGTGCTATGTCTGACTCAGCTCAGCTACTTGCTCCTGCACCAACACCTTTATATTTTTCATTTCATCCACAAAAACATTAGGAAGTACATTTATTTTCTGTACTTCATTTAGATGGACCCACTACTACAAAATATGGATATTACTACCCTAAAAGACGTCCTTTTTTTTTAAAAAAAAAGGAAGTAAAAAGTGAAAGCGGTGGCATTGTCGTAATTATTTACTTGACTTTGAGACTTTACTCGGTGGTGTCGATTAAACGGATCCACACCAGCCCTGTCGCAGGATCAACTGAACCCCAGACTGGTGTATTAGAGGAACTAGCTTCCTCGACCTGGCTCTAAGGTGACGCATTGTGCTGAAGGAAGAAATGTCAAGTATTGAAAATGTTAGTACATAGATGGTTAAAGAAAACTAAACATATGTAAATCAATCAAAAATCGTAAGGTAAACCTGCTCTGCCCCTTGCTATGGATAAGTGGGAGTGACAGGTACACTTGTACTGCCCATAAAAAAGTCGGTAGTAGATGGTGAAGATGACATATGAAGTGGTGATAGCTCTGGGGAAGAGCTAAGCCCTCTGCTTACAGAGGGGGCAGATGGTGTCGCCTTAGCCCCTCTGATAGGACGGGGCCAGGTTTGACCACTACTACGACCACTACTTGAACGCCCTCCTCAATGCTCCATCTCTGAACACTTATAAACATTATGTCAAAATATATATAAATATAAGAAATTTACTTAATATGACACTAGCAAAGTAACAGAGTATCTAGTATAACATATCATTATAAACAAAGAACTAACACAAATCCACCGGACGATTCCTGTTCTTCGACCTCTGCTTGCACACCTTCCTCTTGAGTCTCATAGTTGTCGAATTCAAATTCACTATCAGAGTAAATTGTTGGATATGATTAGTTTTGATGATGTCTTATATAGATGTCATTATTAAGAGTAAAAAGCTTGTATAAATATTTATCTTCTACATTGACTAACTATTATATTTAATGTAGAGTTGAATTATAGAGATTAATCAAGAAGGAAATAAGAGATTACAGAAAAAAGAAATTGTAGAGAATGTCAAGGAAGCAAGAAACTATAAAAGTATTTTGGGAATAATCAAGAAGAGGAGGAGATATTCAAGAAGGTAGAACTTGCAAAGAATGATGAGTCCAAGTTGAATGATAGAGAATGATCAAGAGAAGAAAAGAAAGAAAGAGTTGAATTATGGAGAATGATCAAGAGAATAAGAAATGAAGGAATAACTTGCTAAATGGAATGAGAATATCATTATTCAAGTTCTTATATTGGTACTAGAAGTCTCCACGATCAAATGAAAGTTGGAATGACTCAATTCAGAGTTAAAACAAGCAAATATAAGGTTCCGGATGAGCAAGCTCGAGTTAAGGACTCCAAACTTGAGTTTAGGACTCAAAACTCGAGTTAATAAGTGTCTTCAGCATCTCTAGCGTCTCTGGACAAGTTAAACTCAAGTTACTTAGTACAAACTCGAGTTTACAGCACTCTTCAGCAACTCTGTTCTACTCCGTTTCATGTTTTACCTAAGCAAGGTCTAGTAATTTGATGATATCTCCCAAACCAGAAATCGGATTAAGGTAAAACAAATTTTTTATGAAACTATACTTCCAATGCATCATTGTGACAAATATTCAAGACCAAAGGAGTTCAGATGAAGGAGCTATGAATTGTAGAATTTGACAGTCAAATTAACGTCATACAACAGACCAAGCTTCAATGTTTTGAGTGTATCTCACAAACTACTAATCCAATTGAGCTGAAATCAGTGGCATATGAAAGTAGACTCAAAATTAGTTCGTTCTAGATTTGAACCAACCAAAACAGAGTTTACACGAAGGAGATATGGCCCTGGAATTTGAATCAAGAAATTCTGGAACCATTTCAGCACATAGGCTCAGTTTTCTGGATATAGTTCACATTATAAACAATCAAATGAAGTGAAACCAATTCTATATGAATCTAGACTCATCAAGTATTTCACAGAATTTTGAAGTGCTCAAGTTATTTAAACTTAGCTAAACTTGAGTTAGTTTTCACAAACTCGAGGTTCCGTCAGACATAGAGTTTTCAAAGTTTTCCTAACTTAAGCAAACTCAAGTTTGCTCTTGACAAAGAGTTTTCTAAATTTCCAATCTTTTGAGGAAACTCGAGTTTGAGTGAGCAAACTCAAGTTTGCTCTTGACAAAGAGTTTTCTAAATTTCCAATCTTTTGAGGAAACTCGAGTTTGAGTGAGCAAACTCAAGTTTGTGTCAAGCAGAGAGCTTCTCACTATTTTGATCTTTTGAAAACTCAAGTTTGATTTTGGAAACTCTAGCTTGAGCTTTTATGAACTTAAACTCATTTTCAGTATAAATAGTATCAAACTCGAGTTTGCTCTTGGTTCAAAGTGTTCTTCAAAGCTCAATCGCGGCGTTTACCTGAGAAAGAACAAAACTCGAGTTTGCTCTTGAGTGAACAGTTATAAACTCCAGTTTGCTTGAGCAAACTCCAGTTTTCAACGCTCTATTTGAAAATCAACTTTTCTCCATATATGATCTAGATACTTCATATCATCACTCATTATTATTCCTAACTATGTTTAATCAATTTATTAGTGAGTTTCAAATGATTAAACGAATGATTAGATGAAAATCTCAAAATGTCATATTTGTGTCAGAACATCAAAAGCAGTGACATAAGCTTCAAACGGCTATATTTATTTCTTCCAACAGTCATATGCTGAATAGGAAGAATTTCTCAACGGTCATAAATTGCAACTACCTATAAATGAAGAAGCATTCAAGATAGAAGAAGAGAGAGAAGATCTTACACTCTCAAAATGCCAAATTTATGAATCCAATGTTTTTCTCATACACACTCTATTCTCAATGCTTACATAGCTTATCATAGAGAGTGAAATGATTTGTATTGTACTTCAGTGTTTATTCATTCACTTCTGAGAGAGAAGATTCATTGTAATCATTTTATCTGTTTATCTGAGAGTTACTCAAGATTGGGTGATCTTGAGTGGGAAACATATTGTAACCTTACTTTGTGTACAGGGGAGTATCTCAGTGAGAGATTCGGCTTCACAAGTGCCTGAGTGAACTTGTGGGATTCTAAAAGCTTCTCTTGTGCCCGGTTTAAACAAGAGGATAGTGGATTGAAAATCTCAAGTGGAGCTTGGGGACTGCACGTAGGTCAAGGATTGGGCCGAACCAGTATAAATCTCAGTTTGTATATTCTCTTCCCCGATCTCTTATATTCCCAACATATATGTTTGATTGATTGTCTATCACTTTATAAATTATTATTGTCATACAAACTGCTGTTAGTAAGTTGCAAAAATATTTTTGAAGTTCTAAGTTTTTAATCATTCACCCAATTCACCCCCCTTTTGGGTTCAGCCGGTTCTTACATAAATGTCTTGAGCCTCATCGTCTAATTCCTCATCGTCAACTTGGATAGGAATCAGCTCTAACTCCACAGCGGAATCAAACAGATTACTTGGTACATCATCCTTAACAATATTTACGGGCGATACATGTTCCACGTCAACTTGGAACGATTCAGTCGTATAGTCGTTTGTTTCTAACTCTTTCGACTTGGGTATAATATTCCGTGCTTTGGTTTTGATAACTCCCTTCCACTCTTGGAAGGATGTGGGGTATGATGTATAATAAACTTGTTCTTCCTGTAACACACATACCAGCTTCGCCTTTTTAGGTGGCGGGTAGTGTGGTCCCTTAACTTAATCCAATTTTAATTCATTTATTTAATTCCAATTCCCAGGTTAATTACGTCATGTATCAGAGTATTAGCAGCAGAGCACACATCAGTTTGAACAAAGTATATTGGTAAAATAAAGTATTGTAAAGTAAATTTCCCTGCAGGGTTAATATATAGTCATTCAGAATTCATAATGCCCAAAATAGGCAAAATAATAAATACAGTCATCCGGGAGTATCCAAAATAAACAACCAAAAAGACCCCCCTTAGCCTCCTTCAATACCGTCTACTCCAGCTTAGTAGACTTACCCTTATACCCCTCATAATTACATGTCAAATCATATCTAAATCTAATTCAAATATGTGGTAGATATTAATTCTATTATTTTATTCCTTTATCTCTCTTATGTGTCGGACGGGAGGAATGATATTCTGACCGTTGCGACTGGAAAACCGGATCACGTGGGGTGTGTAAGGGGGATTGGAGGACGGGTAGGCCTGAAGCAATACTTCGGTAAATCCAAACGCCATAAACAAAGTATGGTTACTTGGGAGGAGATAGAACATACACTGGCCAAATTAAGTGAGGAGGCAGCAGCTAAAGAAGCTTCATTGACTACAATGTTTCAATCTCAGATGAGCAAGATGAAGGAGGACATGGATAAAATGATGCTGCTTTTGAACTCTTATCCAGAGACCAGTATTCCTTTCACACATTCACCTGCACTTGTGCAGTAGAGCACTAGAGAGAGTTCCATTGTTCAACAGTCAGAGGAACCTTGTGACCTTTATGTGGCGGATCCTCATAGACAATTAGTTGCAAAAGGGACTGTCTACAACTTGGGATCAATTGTACACCACCAACAAATGGCTGATGATGAAGTCAAAGTGTCAGTTGAAGAGGTGATCATTGATGCACCTGTCTCTCTTCAAACTGATCAGCTAAAGGTTGTGAGTGATGTAGAGGGAACCTTCATATCTTGGCCAGTGAAGCTTGTACATGTCTCTACTCCTACTCAAGCTCCAACCACTGAAGTTGTTGACACGGCTAAGTTGACTGCCAAGGACAAAATTGTTGTTATGGTATTCAATCGATCTTTTACAGATAAATCGTGGCCTGTCAATGAAGTAGTAGGCCTCCTTGATAAGCAACCGATTTTCGTTGACCAAGATGATTTAACGTCCCTGATGTTTCCTGGAAAGGAGCTTAGTAATTCAATTGTTCTAATGTTTATGAAGTAAGTATCATCTTCTATGAGTACATAATTTAAATGCATTGCTTACACACACACATATATATATACTAATTCCCAGATGTCATTGTTGTAGGTTCATGCATGATGAATTGGAACAATAGGGCAGAAGCAAAGATTTTGGATTCTTATGCCCAGTCTATGCAAGTACAACATCTTTGGAGGAGAGACAGCAGTACATATCAACGAGGTTGTGTGAAGTGAGAAGAAAGGTGTACATGTTTCCATACTACCAAGGGTACATATTACAATTCTTGTCTGCAATTCACTTAATTCTGCTACATATATCACTGAGTACTTGTCTTCTATGAATTTTCAGCCACTACTGGCAATTGGTCCTCATGTGCATGGAGGAGAATATAGTAGTTTTCTTATGCTCTACTCACATCAGTCTAGGGCCTACATTGAAGCAGACCATGAACGAGTAAGCTTGTCATTTTGATTGTTTTGTCTGAAATCTCTGCTGTGAATCTTCAGTGACCATTATTGATAAATTTGTGATTTTGATTATATTGCCATGAGGACCTTCCAAATCGAGATAAGAAAAAAGCATGTGTATGAGGCCAGAGATCCTAGATGGATCTATCCAAAGGTTAGTACATATTTGGACATTCACACACTGCCTTGTAAACTTGGTCAGTAAGCTATATATGCTCATATATATTTCTTGTTCTTTTTAGACCCATCGACAACCAAAGGGGTCTAATTTATGTGGCCTGTACGTCTTGAAACACATATATGATATTATCATGCAAGGAAGGACTAAATTTACTGCAAACGTAAATGTATTTGATGTTACATATTATGGCTGAATTCAGTTTCTGACTTAATTTTACATATAAAATATGCACACAACTTAATTTATTTTCTATCTTTGATGTTACAAATGTTTCCCTGTGCTGATCCCTTTTCTGATGATAATTTGGAGCACATACACAAAGTGTTTTGTGAATAATTGTATGACCTCTTAAAGTCAGAACAATAATTTATGTCCTAAATTCATTTGTAAATATATATTGTAGTAACAATAATCTTTTGTAAATGAACAATTGTACAATTTGTTTAATTGTCAATAATAAATTTGTTTATTTTTTCAAACAATTTCCTTGTGTCCATTTTGGGTTGTTGAATGTATTGGATGGTGGATAAAGCTATTTAGTGCTTGTACCTTGAGGATAGGATGTTGTAAATGAGCAGTATGAGTCTTTTAAAAGTCTTCGTGACTTTTAGGACCGGATAGTTTTTTGAGATCCGGTCCTAAAAGTCTTCGTTAAATATGGCGAAACTTTTAGGATTGGATGGTTTATAAAGGTTCAATCCTAAAAGTCTTCGATTAATTTTGTAAATATGGCGAGACTTTTAGGACCTGATAGTTTATAAAAGTCTGGTCCTAAAAGTCTTTGTTTAATTTTGAAAAATATGGCGAGACTTTTAGGAACGAATGGTTTATAAAGATCTGATCCTAAAAGTCTTCGTTTAGTTTTGAAAAATATGGTGAGACTTTTAGAACCCGAGTTTTTATAACTCCGGTCTTAAAAATCTGTCTTTTAGAACCATATTGTTTTAAAATCCGACCTTAAAAGTCTTCGTTTAAATATATGAAATGGTGACCTGCTTTTCAGACAATGCATTAAAGTTCAAGACAACTAAGGTTCTACTCAAGGTAGGTCCCTCATGAAAGACTTGGCTATCACCCAAGAGGGGGGGGGGTGAATTGGGAGTTTGATTAAAAACTTAGAACTTTAAGTACTTTTCTTAACTTGCTGGAAATAGTTTGAATGTCAATAATAATTTATAAAGTGATAAACAATCATTCAAACATATATGCTGGGAATGTAAGAGATAAGGGAAGAGAATATGCAAACCGTTATTTATCTTGGTTCGGCCCAATCCTTGACCTACGTCCGGTCCCAAGCTCCACTTGAGAATTTCAATCCACTATCTTCTTTGAACTTGATTACACGTTCTGTACTTGAAGTAAACCCCTCACTAGGATTGACTCCCCTTACAAACTGTAATCAATACACTGTTTGATTACACACTCTGCACTCAAGTAATCCTCTCACTAGGATTCACTCCCCTTACAAGTCGTAATCAACACAATGTGTTTTCCACTCAAGATCACCCAATCTTGAGTAACTCTAAGGTAGAATGATAGGATGTTTACAATGATTCTTCTATCTCAGAAGTGTATGGATAAACACCGAAGTACAATACAAAACATTTCACTGTATAATATATAGACATTGAAAATCGTAGAGTAAATGATAAGCGATCGAGTAATAGCATGTTGAAGAGGTAGGCTTGTTTCTCTGCTTGTTGTCTCTGTTTGAAGGCTTGTATGCAGCTCTATATATAGCGGCAAATCTTCATATGACCGTTGCTTCTCCATTCTGTATTGTCTCCATTCGAAATTCTAGCTGTTGTGGTCATGGATGGGGAATATAGCCGTTGGGTCATAATGTTTTTGGAATTTCTGATGATTGCTCTGCATTGATGATCATTTAATGTTCTTTATTTGATTTGAGTAACAAATCATTCTGAGTAAAAGTTGTAGCAATTGTTTCCAAATGAGGGAATTCATCATTTTGACTGATCCTCTCTTTGACGCGTGAGATTAATGCTTTTGAATCTTTCCAGGCTGTCATCGACTTGCTTTAATTGACTTTAAAGCAAATTCAAATCTGTCATAATAGAAACTTTGAATGATGAATCCGTTAAGGTTTCTATTTCATTGTCTGAATGTTTGAATGTATTGGAGAACATCACAGACGAGAATTTGTTCAAGTTCCTCGTTGAAATCTGTCATCTTTCCCATTTCTGAAAATGTGCAGCAAAAATCATCTTCACACTTTTGATAGATCTTGATTTCTGTCAAGATTGATGTTCTGTCAAGCTTTAATAATCTGAAACATGTACACAAACGATATAAATAATGTTAACAAGAAGTATAAGTCATTTGGGTAATCATGTGATTGAGAAATGAGACTTCCAGAATGATGATTTTCTGATCAGGGACATGAACTCGAGTTTGCATAAGTAGGCTCGAGTTTGGTTCTCTCCAAAACCATATTTTGCTCTCTATCTTGTCTAAACTCGAGGTGTAACTTATAGGCTCGAGTTTGGATGATTTTCGCGACCTGGTAGCTCTCTGTAACCCGCGAACTCGAGTTCGCCAACTAACAGGCTCGAGTTTGCTTCTCTTTATAGCAAATTGTGCAACACCCAGAACAGAAAGTCTACTTTCGGGGGCCATATCTCCATGGTCTGAACTCTGTTTTGGTTGGTTCAACTATTGATTGGAAAGCCCTTTGAGTCTACTTTCCAATGCCACCGATTTCAGCTCAATTGGATTCTCTGTTTGTGAGATACACTCAAAACATTGAAGGTTGGTCATTTGTGTGACGTGGATTTCACTGTCAACTTCATAAATTCATAGCTCCTTCATCTGAACTCATTTTGGCTTGAATTATATATCGAAATGACGCCTTTGGAGTCTAGTTTCATGTGCCACTGGTTTCACCTCAATCCGATCTCTGGTTTAGAAGATATCATCGAATTACCAGACGTCGCCCAAGTGAAACACTGAACAGAGGCTGAAATGCTGAAGACCGCTGCAAGCTCGAGTTTGCCAACTTATAGGCTCGAGTTTGGAGTTCCAAACCTGAGGTTTAAGTTCTAAGCTCGAGTTTGCCTTGTCCAGAGGCGCCAGAGTTGCTGAGGACATTACAGGCTCGAGTTTTCTAGTTATGGGCTCGAGTTTGGAGTTCCAAACCTGAGGTTTAAGTTCTAAGCTCGAGTTTCCCTTGTCCAGAGGTGCCAGAGTTGCTGAGGACATTACAGGCTCGAGTTTGCAAGTTATGAACTCGAGTTTGCTGATCCTGGAACTGATTTTTGATGGTTTTAACTCTGAATTGATCCGTTCCAGCTTCCATATGATCTTGGAGACTTCTAGCATCAATATAAGAACTTGAATAAAGATATTCCATTGCATTGCAAGTTCTTCCTTCTTCAATTTCTTTTCTCCTTCTAGATTATCCCCCAAAATCATTTGATAACTTCTTGCTTTATGATATTCCCATTATATTGTGCAAGAGCTTCCTTCTTCAATCTTGATTATTCTCCATCAATAAAGTATACTCCATTGTAGCTCAAATATGATGAAGCTTCATTCCAACTTCTGTTTGATCAATGAGACTTCAAGTTCTTCTTTCTTTAGTCTCCTTTCTTGATCATTCTCCATTATTAAAATTTGCATCTACATTAAATATAAGAATTAGTCAAAGTAGAAGATAAATGTAGTATGCAACCTTTTTGCTCTTTAGAATGGCATCTATATAAGACATCATCAAAACTAATCAAAACCAACATTCTCCCCCTTTTTGATGATGGCAAATACTTTAAGAAAATTATGTATGAGAATGAAAATCTAATAAACCTATCATATTTTTCTTGCCATTCTCTCCCCCTTATTTGTCATTAGCAAAAAGTTGAGTTTAAAGAAGAGATGCTTGTAGAGAGACAAGTATATAACTAAATTAGACAGAATCAAAGAATTGATTTTCTCTCCCCAATTTGAAATTGTTTTCATTCTTAATATGATGCAATAATGTTTTTGAAAACAAGTTTGAAAGAGTTTGGAGAGGTTTCAAAACATCTTTCACAATTAAAGCATATAAATACCAAACATGTGCAAAGTTTCTAATGAATATAAAAGATAGAGATTAGAAATGCTCATGTTGATTTTGCAAATTGATGAATGATCAATGAAGTCCATTTGCTTGCTTTCTTCTTGTATGAGATCATTTTCATCCTTCTCTTTTCCTTCATACAGATCTTCTGCAGAACATGTCTCAGCTGGCTTCAAGAAGTTTTCTTGTACTTCTTATCACAACTTCAGCATCAAAATATCTTTCCTCAATGTAATGGTTTCTCCTTGTAGTATGTTGAGGAATGTCCTAACACATAACAGAATTCTTGCTACAAATTGAGCACTTTCTTTGCCAAAGAGATTTGTTAGTGCAACATGATATCAAAATATCCCTTTCCATATGATATTTTTGAATTAAGATAATGAAGGGAAAATATAATTCATAATCAAAACTAATACAACATAGTAGATGTAGATGAGAATGCTTAGAAGGGTTTTCATCAAATAGAGGAGATGAGCTTTTAAGATATAAAACACATGTGAATTTGAAGCTCCCCTTAATGAATGCATGCCTAAGGGTAAGAATTCTTATGCTCTTATGCAATTAAATCATATGAAACTTGAGCAAAGAGCATACAACACTTGTAAACATTTATCCATTTTCAGAAAGCAAGATTTGATTATTTGGAGTTTAATGAAAATTAGTTTGATCAAAACCATTTTGCAAAACACTGAAATTCTTGAATCTCCTGAGTTAATTCTGTTTAGGCATAGAAACGAGTGATTGCTTCATATCAGTTCACTTGATGACTTTCTTTTAAAGATTAGAAACAGGAATCAAATCCAATTGCATATGATTAAAACTTGAAATTGCAATTAGAACCAGAATGGGAGTAGAAGTCAGAATCAGAATGTGAACTTGAAACAAAGACAGAATCTGAACTTGCATCAGAGTTAGCAGCAGAAATAGAATGAATCATTAAGCACACTGCATAACTTAGATATGAAGCATAAATCACACTGCCATACTGCATAACTTAGAGTATTCAAAATATTACAGAATTGCAGTAGATATCAATAAAGTTATTTCTCAGTGACAATTTGGAAATATACTTTATGTAGAAAAGATGTCATTGAGAGAATGCATGTAAGTTTGATCAATGAGCTTAGAAAATCTTATCCATAATGATAAGCATTTATCAAATCATAGTTCATGAATGAAATCAGATTTTTCAAGAATGATAATGAAATATGAAGATTGTTTCAAATCTTGAATGTTCTTTCAAATCATGATAATGAATTATGAAATCAAAATTTTGATGAATGAAAGAGTCATTTTGAAACATGCTTGAAAATAATGCTCACTTTAAACATGGTGGAAGTCAACATGTTGAATAAATTAGAATGCTTCAAGATTAAGAGAACATGTTGAACATTTTCCTCAACAGCAAAAGTCATGAAGGTAAAGCATTAACGAAACATGCTTGACACAATAGAGATATATAAGCACAATGACTTTGCTATGACAATAGATAAACTTGCTTTTTAGAAAATAGTCTTGAAAGTATATGAACATTCAAAGCAAGAATTTGAATATAGTTACTCAAAAATGGATGAAGACAAAGTTTATGAATTTGAGTAACAACATGATTACTAGGATTCATGAATGATGAAGCACAAACTCATTAATCCAAATGACTAGAGTTCCAGAATATTATCCTAGTAAGTTATTCCACTAATGGTTAATGCATTATCATTCAATACATTAATGAACATTTATAAAGCTTGGAATAACTTGGCCAATGAGAATTTATGCAGTAGGCATAACTGTTTCACAGATTGAAATCTTTTCTAGAAGATAGGCTTGAAGCTCATATATGGATAACTCATTAGACATGAAGTCCAACTAGTTAGAGAATCAAACAAAGGTGTTCAAGCAACACATTGAATATCAAAGATCAATATGTGAATGATAGGGAAAACTCAACTAGAAGCATATCCAACATTCAAAATACAATATTAACTTCCAATTTTGAAACATCATTTGAATGCAATCAAAGTATGGATATGTTTTCAAAACATTTGTTTGTATTTTCACAAAACAGTGTGAATTGAAATCCAAGCAAATTTTAGACTTGTGCATTTTCAAAAATATAAACTCATAAAGTTATGCACAAATTCACTTGTTTGATCAATAGAAACTCACTAACAATTTGATTTAATATAGTTAGGAATATTAGTGATTGACGATATGAAATATAGAGATCAAACAGTACGATTTCACAAATTCGAGCAAGATCATTTCAAAAACGTGGTTGACTCAAACTGGAGTTTAGAAAGAAATAAGCTTTTGTAAAATTTTCAGGAATAGCTTCTGCGAAGAGCAAACTCTGGAGTTTAATGAAAACTCTGGAGTTTGTTAATTTTCTAAAGAGGTGAACTCGAGTTCATGAAGGCAGGCTCGAGTTCAGAGTAATGAAAGGCAATTGTCGAGGAAGCTATCTGAAATCACATTTTGAAAAAGAGGCAAACTCGAGTCCATTAGTGAGCAGGCTCGAGTTTGACACTGTTCATGCCAAAATAAATTAGTTCTTCAAAACGTGAACTGGAGCTTAGATATAAACTCTGGAGTTTGAAAATCAACATTACTCATTTTAAAGTACCGGGCTCGAGTTCATAAAAATAGGCTCGAGTTTGACACTATTCATGTCAAACCAAATTAATTATTCTCGAGAGAACCGGAGGTTTAAAAATGAACTCTGGAGTTTGTAAAATAACTTTACTCAATTTTGAAGGTCAGGCTCGAGTTCAGAATCTTAGGCTCGAGTTTGACACTATTCATGTTTTTTAAACTCTTCTTTATTTCTCAAACCGCAGAGTAAACTCTACACAAAATGAGAACTCTGGAGTTTATAAAATATTTTTCATTTGAAAAAGCTTCCCACCAGAGGCAAATTCGAGCTTACATTCAACAGGCTCGAGTTTACATACTTGTAAACTCTTTAACTCATTTTCTTGGAGGATTCAAACTGGATTTTGCATTTTTAAACTGAAGTTTGGCTTTGACAGAAAAATTCTGATTGAAATTGAATAAATTCCAAATCTTTTTAACTTAACCAAAGACAAAACAATATGAATTTAAATATAATCATAGTAAGAGGCAAGAATTAGATATCACCGTAATTCCTCTTATCCTCATAGAAGCTTGCTTGGTTGAGATGGATTGATGTAGATAACTCCTTTTCCAATGTTCACCATTACCATCAGCATCAAGCATAGTTTGTTTAGCTTTCTCAAGACTTGATCATTTTTCTATGTTGTTGCATTCTTGAGAAGCTTTCCTTGATCCTACAAAAATGTATAAATCTTTTTCTTTCTTGGTATCCAACCTTACTTGGATCCAACCATCATTAGCTTGTAGGAACCAAAATTCATATGCTCTTAAGAATACAATCAATTCTGAATAATTGAGGACAATGAATTAAACATGACTTTATGCATAAAAATATGTTCTCTTTTTAAATTATCATGTATGCATAAAGAACTAGATTGTTGAACTCTGCAATTCCTTAGAAAAGTAAATTAGGATGTGAAAGCCCAATTTCAAAGATAGTTTACAATGCTCATTCCTAAGGATACAAAGTTTAAAACCTCAATGAATATTTAAAATGATAGGAAATGAGGTTTTACCATTGTATACCTTTACCTTAGGTACTTGGAGTATTTCCTTTGCTTACCCATTGGTTCTTCATATGTTTTCTTATGGGTGTGGGCAAAGTTTTCTCAAAAGACATAGACAGCAAAAATCTTTTCCTTTGTGCACGAGAGATCCTTCTTTTCTTATTTTCCTCAAGATAGTTGAATGGTACTTCATTGTAGTTTCTTCTTGAGGCAGAATGTATTCTTCTTATAGGTGTCCATTGCTTCTTACGATTTGATTCTGTAATTCCAGCAATGGATGCTCTGAGAGTTCTCTTGCTTGATGTGATTCTCCTTTTAGGCTCATGAGACACTCTTTGATTCTTCTTCATCCTCTTAATACCTTTATGTCCACTGAATTTCAAATTATCCTGCACACATAGAGCACTAGATGGACACTTTGGTACCCACTTATACTTGGGTCCTTGACTGTTAGTAGTAGACCTTACTTGTCCTTTAGGAACCCAAATAAATTTATTTCTCACATTATAATTTCTTCTAATACAGCATGTATGAGAAATATGTCCAGATTTACCACAATGATTGCAAATAATAGAATGATGCTTATTATAAACAGTTTTGCAAGAATTGTTCTGGTCTTGAGGATGTAATGTCAAATGGCCCATATTTGTATACTCTTCTTTCCCACATGATTTTCCAGCATTATTTTCGAAAACATGTTTGTTTTTCAAAGTAGAATTAGTAAATGGTTGAAATTTTTTTTTTATACAAATGTTCAGAATCATTTTTCTTAACTACACAAGAAGAATTGGAATTGTTTACCACATGTGCATCTTGAACTCTAGATAATAATTGATCATAATCTTCCATGAGTTCTTCCTGGGAATCCTCTTCCTCTTGTTCTTTTGTGTTGTCGGACCATGGAAGTGTTTTTGGATTCAATGATTTCTCCTTCTTCATTCTCCAATTGTTCATCAGTCATAGATGTACAACATATAGTCTTAGATGAACTGACAACCCTTTCAACTTCAACACAATTGTTAGAAGTATAAATAAAATCAAGAGTATCCCAAATTTCTTTAGCACTAGAGCAACATTTGATTTTCTCAAAATCTTTTTCGGTTAAAGACCTATATAATATGTTCATTGCTCTAATGTTCAATGAAAACATTTTCATATCTGTTCTGTCCAATCCTTTCTTGGAGTAAAGTCAAAAACATTTGTAAAGACTTTCCACATATCAAAATCAGTTGCTTTGATAAAACTAGTCATTCTAGCTTTCCAAAACCAAAAATCAATATCTTTGAAAAGTGGTGGAATGATAAAGTCAAAACCTTTCAAAAATGAGCAGCACCCAAAATTAGCCATTTGATAACTCTTGAGACTGTTAAGTCCTTTAAACAAGAGCCTAGCTCTGATACCAAATGAAAGACTTGACTATCACCCAAGAGGGGGGGGTGAATTGGGAGTTTGATTAAAAACTTAGAACTTTAACACACTCTGCACTCGAAGTAATCCTCTCACTAGGATTCACTCCCCTTACAAGCTGTAATCAACACAATGTGTTTCCCACTCAAGATCACCCAATCTTGAGTAACTCTAAGGTAGAATGATAGGATGTTTACAATGATTCTTCTATCTCAGAAGTGTATGGATAAACACTGAAGTACAATACAAAACATTTCACTCTGTATAATATATAGACATTGAAAATCAGAGAGTAAATGATAAGCAGATCAGAGTAATAGCATGTTGAAGAGGTAGGCTTGTTTCTCTGCTTGTTGTCTCTGTTTGAAGGCTTGTATGCAGCTCTATATATAGCGGCAAATCTTCATATGACCGTTGCTTCTCCATTCTGCATTGTCTCCATTCGAAATTCTAGCTGTTGTGGTCATGGATGGGGAATATAGCCGTTGGGTCATAATGTTTCTTGAATTTCTGATGATTGCTCTGCATTGATGATCATTTAATGTTCTTTATTTGATTTGAGTAACAAATCATTCTGAGTAAAAGTTGTAGCAATTGTTTCCAAATGAGGGAATTCATCATTTTGACTGATCCTCTGTTTGACGAGTGAGATTAATGCTTTTGATTCTTTCCAGGCTGTCATCGACTTGCTTTAATTGACTTTAAAGCAAATTCAAATCTGTCATAATAGAAACTTTGAATGATGAATCCGTTGAGGTTTCTATTTCATTGTCTGAATGTTTGAATGTATTGGAGAACATCACAGACGAGCATTTGTTCAAGTTCCTCGTTGAAATCATCATCTTTCCCATTTCTGAAAATGTGCAGCAAAAATCATCTTCACACTTTTGATAGATTTTGATTTCTGTCAAGATTGATGTTCTGTCAAGCTTTAATAATCTGAAACATGTACACAAATGATATAAATAATGTTAACAAGAAGTATAAGTCATTTGGGTAATCATGTGATTGAGAAATGAGACTTCCAGAATGATGATTTTCTGATCAAGGACATGAACTCGAGTTTGCATAAGTAGGCTCGAGTTTGGTTCTCTCCAAAACCATATTTTGCTCTCTGTCTTGTCTAAACTCGAGGGTGTAACTTATAGGCTCGAGTTTGGATGATTTTCGCGACCTGGTAGCTCTCTGTAACCCGCGAACTCGAGTTCGCCAACTAACAGGCTCGAGTTTGCTTCTCTTTATAGCAAATTGTGCAACACCCAGAACAGACAGTCTACTTTCGGGGGCCATATCTCCATGGTCTGAACTCTGTTTTGGTTGGTTCAACTATCTATTGGAAGTCCCTTTGAGTCTACTTTCCAATGCCACCAATTTCAGCTCAATTGGATTCTCCGTTTGTGAGATACACTCAAAACATTGAAGGTTGTTCATTTGTGTGACGTGGATTTCACTGTCAACTTCATAAATTCATATCTCCTTCATCTGAACTCATTTTTGCTTGAATTATATATCGAAATGACGCCTTTGGAGTCTAGTTTCATGTGCCACTGGTTTCACCTCAATCCGATCTCTGGTTTAGGAGATATCATCGAATTACCAGACGTCGCCCAAGTGAAACACTGAACAGAGGCTGAAATGCTGAAGACCGCTGCAAGCTCGAGTTTGCCAACTTATAGGCTCGAGTTTGGAGTTCCAAACCTGAGGTTTAAGTTCTAAGCTCGAGTTTGCCTTGTCCAGAGGCGCAGAGTTGTTGAGGACATTACAGGCTCGAGTTTTCTAGTTATGGGCTCGAGTTTGGAGTTCCAAACCTGAGGTTTAAGTTCTAAGCTCGAGTTTCCCTTGTCCAGAGGTGCCAGAGTTGCTGAGGACATTACAGGCTCGAGTTTGCAAGTTATGAACTCGAGTTTTCTGATCCTGGAACTGATTTTTGATGGTTTTAACTCTGAATTGATCCGTTCCAGCTTCCATATGATCTTGGAGACTTCTAGCATCAATATAAGAACTTGAATAAAGATATTCCATTGCATTGCAAGTTCTTCCTTCTTCAATTTCTTTTTTCCTTCTAGATTATCCCCCAATATCATTTGATAACTTCTTGCTTTATGATATTCCCATTATATTGTGCAAGAGCTTCCTTCTTCAATCTTGATTATTCTCCATCAATAAAGTATACTCCATTGCAGCTCAAATGTGATGAAGCTTCATTCCAACTTCTGTTTGATCATAGAGACTTCAAGTTCTTCTTTCTTTAGTCTCCTTTCTTGATCATTCTCCATTATTAAACTTTGCATCTACATTAAATATAAGAATTAGTCAAAGTAGAAGATAAATGTAGTATGCAACCTTTTTGCTCTTTAGAATGGCATCTATATAAGACATCATCAAAACTAATCAAAACCAACACCTCATTGTCGTCGTTTTTATCTCTCCAAATATTGAGCAGCATTATCAGTCTCCCTATTCTCTTTCTTTTTCTTTTTATCGGAAAAAAGGAAGATAATGAAAAGGACATTGAAAATGATCAAATCTAGGCGAGGTAAAACCGACGACAATAACAGTCCAACCTTGAGAAGAATTGTCACTATATTTTTTTGAATAAGGTAAACGATGTTTATTTTGGTTTGTATAGTCTTAACGTTGTATTCTGTGAATTTTCAATGTTGATCATACACGAGGACAATGTTTTGTTTGTTTCCTTACTACTGTGTGTGGACCACTTGAAAAATGAAGATGACTAATGAAGATGGGAACAAAACTTAAAAAATATTTTATTTCTATATTTTTTATGCTGCCCGATAAAGGGAAGCACTACTACAGACATAAAAAAACATAAAACATCTAATCCTCCCCATCATTGTTGGAAGGGGAGGAGCCATCGAAGAATTTGTCAGAGGAGACCTCTTCAGAAGGATGGTACTCCACGTCATTGGCGTGGAGTACCATGTTGAGCTTGTTGTTGACGGTATGAACAAGCCCAAACAATTGGCCTATGCGTCGGTCGATGTGATCGACGCAGGCCACCATGTGCTTCACCATTTGCTTGAAAGTAGGATTTGGAGGAAACGGAGGAGGGCACTGAGGTTGAGGAGGAGGAGGAAGAAAATGAGGACTTGGTGTGGTAGCCATTATGGTGGAGGCTAGGTGGTAGAGGAGGCCGTGGAGGTTGTAGAAGTAGAGAAGAATGTAAAGAAACTAAAGTAAATAACAATGGGTTTAAATAGACATATTCATCCTGAAGAATTTGAAATGCCGGAAACATTAACAAGGGGAGTGGCCTCAGAATACAAGGAAACACATAGTTGGGAAGTTTACCTGGAAGCCGAAGAGACTTTGAATCATTGAACAGAGTGTTAGGATACGACTCTATCTGAAGAATATGAAATTGGAAATTTTAAGACCAAATATTTTATAAGAAACTGATCTTTAAAGTCATTTAATTGACAAAATAAATAATAGAGTTTTAGGACCAGATGCTTTATAATAAATTGGTCTTTAAATTTACTAAATTGAAAAATTTAATTATACTTTTAAGACCAGATACTTTATAATAAACCAGTCTTAAAAGTTCATTTAGGACTGGATATTTTAGAAATACGCTCTTAAAAGTATTTACTAATATATATACCAATTGAATCCCATTCTTTCGTGTCTCTCTGCCCTAACTCCTCATTGCGTCCCTGATAATCCTTTATCCCCAACTGCTCAAACAATAGTTAGATACAAGATAATCGCTCGTAGGGGTACTCCTAAAGCTCGTGCTTACCATAGATCGTTTTATGGGGTGCCTCGAGCGAGAGTGCATTCTGTTGTGACGGAAGAGTCTCAGGTTGTTGGACCCATTGTTATTTCGGATAATGAAGAGGTTCCCGCTCCCCCCTCCATCCTTCTGCCAATATTCCCTAACCTCCTAGTCCCAGCGACCCTCTCGCTGAGTTCCTCCGTCTTCTTAATTCAAATGATGAAGTGATTGCCGGCCCCCTCCAGCCTTCAGACCATGAAGAGGTTCCTGCTCCCCATCTCCAACCTCCTGGCCCTAGCACGCCTACCGCTGACCCCTCTCATCCTTCTTCTAATGATGCATTGTGGCTGATGCAAATAAGACAAGAATTTGTTGATCTCTGGCGGAAAGTTAATGCTGCTCATCATGCCGATATCGCCAAGGCATTGGAGGATAATAAGCTTTAGAATGTTTTTTCAGATTTTTGTTGTTGATAATTTTCATTTTGTTTTTTTATCTTATGTACGTGCATATTCTCTAGTAATGTATGAAGTATTAAGAACTAAGCTTGTGTCTTTTTTTGTTCATATTCTCCAGTAACTAAAGAAGCCTATTCTCCAGTTTTCCTTTATTTTCATTCAGTTGCTGCTATGCTCGCTAAAGCCAATCCTCTCTTTCTTGGTTTGGGTAATATAAATGAGGACCTTTAGGACCAGATACTTTATAACTAACTAGTCTAAAAAGTATTTGACTTTTAGGACCAGATATTTTATAAAACTTTGTTCTTAAAATTAAATGAATAGTAAAAAGTTAGGACCGGATTCTTCTAAACCTCTAGTCTTAAAAATTAAATGAATAAAATGTTTACCTTTAGGACCGGATACTTTATAATTAACCGGTCTTAATAAAATCCAAAATGCTAAAAAATGTCTTTGTTGCGCAAAAAATTAAATTTCCCTCTCTGAACTTCTCTTGTCGCGCTGAAAGTGATAACTCAGGTTCTGTCTCATCGAAAAGGATGATGGACCCGAGACTAGGAAAAGGTATAGTGGAATATTTCTTTGAATGCGTGCAATACCTTTTCATTTCATTGAAGATCCAGTGACCAAGATTATGAGGAACTTTGGCCACAAAGGATGCAAACAGAGAATAATCTCGCTGAGTAAAATATGTAAAATTTTTGCCCTTTTGTACAAAGTTCCTTGAGTAGATGTACCACAAGGCTCTGTGTGCTGGAGACATGACAATGGGAGGGAAATGAAGTGACCTACTAGTTCACTTAATTGTTCATCTGGTCGAAGAATTTTGAATATTTCCTCATTGTTATAGTGTATTTCAGGAATGGGAGGAGGATTAGTAACTTGAAGTAACTCATTGAGATAATTGGAAGTAATGACAATCCTTTTTCCTCTCACATAAGTAATGATTTTCTCCTTAGCAACATTAAAGTTCTGGTCTAACAAATTATGCACAGTCATGTTAAAGTAGAAGACTATAACTAAGGTGGACTGTAAGAGGCATGAATAGAGAGAAAAAGATGCATATTCTCTAAACCAAGGAGAGAGGTCTAGGATACAATCTTCCTTGAGTTTTGCTAGATCCAGAGACACTATAGGACAAAAGTTCCTAAGTGCAAAATGTTTACTGAATTTCTTCCTATCTTCAGATGAAAATAGGATAGGACCACAAGGAAAATCGAGATGGGGATTTGTAATGGAAGCATGATAGATGGAAACAAGAGATGGTATCTCGAGTAACTTGGAGCCAAATTGTTGGACAGAGGCTTTGGACGCAGAAGCAGAGGCTTTTATATCCAAAAGCAGAGGCTTGGCTCTTCGATTGAGACTGGGAAGTACCACAAAAATCATAAGAAGGAACAAACAACTTCTTCTTTGAACTGTCAACCACAACTTCTTTATCTTATGAGTAGCAACTTGAGGGTCCATTGGCTTTGACTTCAAAGCCCCATAAGGTTCTTCAACCTTCAATTTTCTCAACTTTTTAGGATTAGGCTCCTCAAACAACACCTTAGGTCGATATCTCTTTGGTAGAATCTTCGCTTGTTTAGATTGTTTTAGCAGCGGAGGCGAAGAGGATTTCGTAGCTTCATAGTCGGAATCAGATTGCTTGGATTTGGTAGGAGATTTGGTGGAAGATTTAGGAGGCATGATCGAAAATGAGAGAGTTAGGGTTTCAGAGACAAGAGAGAAAACATAGAGTCACGAATGCCAACGGAAGAGAAAATGAAGAATGAAACGTCGCAGGAATACATATACACAAAAATGATATTAACTCGAGTCTAGTATTATTGGCTTGAGTTATCGAATCAAGGTATTTTTAGTATTTGGGTCGAGTTAATGAAGAATTTGTACTAACCTGGTACATCGATGGCATATTGGCTCGAGTTTCCACTTAATGACTTGAGTCAAAATCTCATCTCCATTCTTCAAACTCTCAGGTTGGCTGCGACTCAAGTCAAGTTCTTTAAGGCTCGAGTGTGTTGGTCAGATAAGTTCTCTGTCAGGTTGTGTTGGCTCGAGTGACGACTAGTTGGCTCGAGTCAAAAACACCTCTTAAATTGTCCAATTCTCGGCCTTCCCTTAGACTCAAGTTAGACATTTCTTGGCTCGAGTCAACTCACTCCTTTTGAAATTCCTTTGATCTCTGATTTAGATTGGCTCAAGATGGAACATACTTTGGCTCGAGTCTAGATCATTCTGTTAACCTCTGTTCTTTCTGGTCATAGCAGAGTCCTGCAAAAACACTATCTAGAAACTCCAATGCTTAAGTTAGTCTTTATTAATCATTGAAACAAAATTATTTACATTAAACTAACATTTTACTTACAGTTCATTGAGATTTACCATTCCCAATTCTCTTTGAATGAAACTGAACTGCTCCTTTGCCAGTGGCTTTGTGAAAATGTCCGCAAGTTGAAGGTGGGTAGGAATGAACATCACCTTGACATCTTTCTTTTGCACATGATCTCTGATAAAATTATGTCTCACATTAATATGCTTGGTCCTTGTATGTTGAGCGGATTCTTCTCCAAGCTTATTGTCTTTGGTATTGTCACAAGAATTGGGACTTCCTTCATATTGATTCCCAAGTCGAGATAGTTGTTGCTTGAGCCATAGGACTTGGCGCAACAACTTGAGGTGGCTATATACTCAACTTTGGTAAATCATATAGAAAGCAGTGGTTTGCTTCTTGCTGAACCAGGAAACAAGTGATCCACCCAGAAATTGGGATTGACCACTTATACTCTTTCTATCGGTCTTGTAGCTAGCATGATCCAAGTTTGAGTATGCTACCAGAAATTCTTGTTGACCTTTTGGAAACCACAACCCTAGCTCCTTTGTGTCGGTAAGATAGTGAAAGATTCACTTCACATGCTCAACATGGGATTCCTTTGGAGAAGCTTGAAATCTTACACATATTCCCATACTAAATTGATATCTAGTCTGCTTGCGGTCAAGTATAGTAATGAGCCTATCGTTCCGTTGATATTTAGTTTGTGAGATGAAGATCCCATTCATCCGTTGTTTGATTTGCAAGCCGAAGAAGTAGTTCAGTTCACCCATCATGGACATTTTGAATTTTTCCTACATTTTCTTAGAAAATTCCTCACAAAGAGAATCATTAGTAGCACCAAATATTATGTCATCTACATATATTTGCACGATTAAGATTTCATTAAGCTTATTACTCTTAATGAAGAGTGGTTTGTACAAAACCTTGATCCAAAAGAAACTTGCTTAACCACTCATACTAAGCTCTAGGAGCTAAGACCATATAATGCTTTCTTGAGATGGTAAACATGATCTAAATGATGATCATTTTCAAAACCAGGATGTTGTTCTACATATACTTCCTCTTGAAAAAAAAACCATTTAAAAATGAACTCTTCACATCCATTTGAGAGAGTTTAAATCCTTTGATGCATGCAAAGGCTAAGAGTACACATATTGCTTCCAATCTAGCTACTGGAGCATACATTTCCTCATAATCAGTTCCTTCTTCCTAATTATAGCCTTTGGCAACCAGTCTAGCCTTGTTTCGGACTATAATTGCGGATTCATCATATTTGTTCTTCAATACCCACTTAGTGCAATTGATCGGATGGTATTTAGGCCTAGGTACCAAGTCCCAAACTTGATTTCTATCAAATTGGTGTAACTCCTATTGCATTGCTATCACCTAATCATTGTCTGATAGGGCTTCATCAATCTTAGAGGGTTTAATCTCTGATATGAAGGTAGAAAATGTAACCTCATTCTAGGTACCTTTTCTAGTTCTAACTCCTTGATTCACATCACCTATCACTTGGTCCAAAGGATGATTCCTAATGAACTTCCAAGCGTTAGGTTGAGATTGATCAGGATTTTCACAAGAATTTTGAGAATTGTTTTCAAAAACATTTTCAGGAGTAGTTTTTGAAAAGAATTGATTTTTGTAAATAAGTTCCTCATCATCATCCAGAGGTTTATCAAGCTTGAATTCACAAAAGACAACATGAATTGAGTCTTCAACTAGACGAGTACGCTTATTGAAAACTCTATATGCTTTACTTCTATTAGAGTATCCAAGAAATATACCTTCATTAGATTTGGGGTCAAACTTACCCAAATTATCCTTACCATTGTTGTGGACGAAGCATTTGCAACCAAAGATGTGAAGGTGTGCCAAATTCGGTTTCCTTCCTTTGTAAAGTTCGTATAGAGTTTTGTTGAGCTTCTTTCGGAGATAGGTTCGGTTTAAGATATAACTAGTCATGCTCATTGCATCTGCCCAGAAGACTTGTGATGTCTTATTCTCGTTCAGCATTGCACGGGCCATTTCGGTGAGCAATCGGTTCTTTCTTTCAAGCACACCATTCTGTTGTGGTGTCCTTGGAGCCAATTGTGATCAATGTTGTGAGCATCACAAAACTCTCTGAAGGCTTGATTCTCAAACTCACCTCCATGATTAGTCTGAATAGCTGAAATGCTAACACATTTCTCGTTTTGCACTTTCTTGGGAAACACAACAAATAGATCAAATGTTTCATCCTTGGAAGATAAAAAGATAGTCCATGTAAATCGAGAGAATTTGTCGACAATGACCAGCTGGTCCAACTAAATCCATATGAAGTAGTTGAAGAGGTCAATTGGTCGAGATTTCAAACTTATTTTTAAAAGACGATTTAGTTTGATTACCTCTTTGACAAGAATTACAGATCATGTCATTTTTAAATCGTAGTTTAGGTAAACCAAGAACTAAATCTTTTCTTAACAACTTATCCAGTTGGAACATGTTCACATGAGCCAAACGCTTATGCACAACCAACTTTTGTCTAAGTTACTAATAAAACATTTTTCAGAATTAACTTTAGGTAAATCTAAGGTATAGTAGTTACCTTCTCTAGGAGCTTTAAATAATACCTTAAGTTTACCTTTATCGATTGGGAGATCATTTTTGTTGACAATGAGGCATTCTTCTGTATCGAACATGATCCAATTGTTCTTGGCAGCACTCTAACTTACACTAAGAAGATTGTGGCAGAGACCTTCAACAAGATATACATCTTTGATCTGAGCTCCATCCTTTGCACTAATCTTGCCAATTCCAGTGATCTTTCCAGATTGGTTACCTCCAAAGGTGACTTTGCCACCGCCTTTTGATCTCAGAGCAATAAATTTGGTTTGATCCCCCATCATGTGTCTGGAGCACCCACTATCAATGTACCACTTGTTGGTTCTTGATGTTCTCAGACAAACCTGCAAATCAGAAGAGACTAAGTTTTAGGTACCCATATTTTCTTGGCCCCTTTGGGGTTAGTTCAGGCCTTAGGAACATAGGTTCCCTTAGGTATCCACTAATAGTTACCAACAGGTTTATCTCTTCTTTCCTTTATATGAAAATAAGATGAAGTATTATGACCCTTACGATTACAGTAGTTACAATGAGCAAAGGGGTTTGAAGCGTGAACTGAATTTTGGAAAAAGTTCAAATATGATTTTTCTCTAGTTTTCTTTTTCCCTTTCTTTTTGTCTAAAACAGGATTGTATCCTATGCTTGATCGATCATTTGTAAACCTTTGAGCTTTCAGAATTACATTCATCATTTCACTGCCTTTAGTGAACTTCTCAAGAGTTTTCGTAAGATAAGAGTTTTTCTTTACAAATTGGGTTTTCATAAGGTGGAGAAGAATCTTTAACTTGTTTTTCAAGAATTTTTATTTTCCTCTTGGAGACAATAAGTTCTAACACAATCTTTTCAAATTCTGAATGTAACTCATTGTATTCAGACAATAATTCATCGTAAGTAGGCTCAGAATCATATATCTCTTCATCATCGTTTTCAGGTTGCTTCTCTTCCGCAACTAGGCAAACATTAACAACTTCTTTTTCCTCACTTTCTTCTTTATCTGAGGAACTGTCTCCCTATATGGCAGACACATAGGCCTTTTTCTTGAAGTGTTTGAACTTATTCTTCTTCTCCTTTTCTTTGCCCTTCAACTGAGGACATTCAGATTTGATGTGGCCAGGCTTCTTGCACTCATAACAGATGATTTGTTCTTTATCTTTGAAATCACGTTTGTTGTTGCTTGAGATTCCTTTTTGGAATTGATTTCTGAAGCCTTGATCTTTCTTATAAAACTTTTTGAATCTTCTCACGAACATCCCCATTTCATCATCGTCCTCATCCTCTTCTTCATCTTTACCTTCCTTTTCGCTCACAACAATGAGAGCAACACCTTTTCTTTTTTTGGTGTTGATTTCATCCAAGCCCTTCTTGAATTTCAATTTGCATTCATATTCAGATAGGCTTCCGAATAGGGCGACAAGCGAAGTAATTGATTCACCACGGGCCCCTTCGATTGATGTGACCTTGACTTCCCAATCTTTAGTCAAGATATTGAGAATTTTTCTAACTTGAGGACCTTGCTCATATATTTTACCCAGAGCCACTAGTTGATTGATCAGATGGGTATAATGAGGTTGAAATTCAGCAATGGCTCCAGTCTTCATACGAAGAAGATCATATTCGGTCGTTAGCGTGTTGATTTGATTCTCCTTTATGCCAGAGGTTCCTTCGTAAGCTATTTCCAAAGCTTTCCACATTACTTTCGCACTTGATAAATTACATATCCTTAAGTACTCTTTCTGACTAAGAGCACTTTGTAATATCGAAACAGCTTTACTGTTAAGTGTTATCTTTCTTCTATCATTTTCGTCAAGCTCTTCTTTAGACTTTGGAACGGCGATCCTGCCTTCAATCCTTGTGGGAACATAATCTCCATTCTCTATTACTTTCCAAAGACCATACTCGGTTGCTCGCACAAATACTTTGAATTTTGCTTTCCAAAATGAGTAGTGCTCGCCATTGAAACCAGGTGGTTTATTGATGGAGGCACCATCAGGCAATATTCCTACCATGATCCTTCTTAGAATGTTCAGCCCAACTGAGAACACTTACTCTGATACCAAATGAAGGTAGAATATCACCTAGAGGGGGGGTGAATAGGTGATTATAAAAAAATTTCACTAGATCTTTAAGAACACACAGAGATAAAAGATAAGAAATGAACACAGTGAGATTATACTAGTTCGGTCTAATTTCACGACCTACGTCCAGTCCCCAAGGTTCTTGGGATTTTCACTATCTCTTAATCACAGTTACAATTACACACTTTGTACTCAGGATGATCCTCTCACTAGGACTCACTCCCCCTTACAAGTTGTAATTGTACACCTACACTTAATGTTCCATAACCTTAAGATTTGACTAATGAAAAATAAAATGATAAGTGTTTAACTCACAAAGAAGATAAAATGATGAACACTGAAGTACTAAATTGTTTTTGAGTCGAATTGATTACACAGCGTTTCGGTAGTTGCCATATTCAATGCTTCAAATATTTATAGTTAATGGCATTTATGACCATTGTAGAGCTTCATGATTTATCCGTTGAGACTCTTCAATTTTTCTGTTAGAGAGATGAAGCGTTGATTCATTAATGCTTCTGGAATAATTGCAGTCTCCAACATTCTTTAATTCTCTTATTTCGACCGTTGAGGCGCAACAATAAGAATGAATAAGATCTTGCTAGAAACATCTTTCGTCTGCTTAGAGGTTTGGTTGTTGAGAATGCATCTTGAACGGGTAAGCGCATTTAATGCTCTGACACATATGATTTATTTATCCAATAACAACGTTAATCCATACTATAATCATCTAAAACTCATTAACAAACTGATTAAACATAGTTAAGAATAATAATGATAGATGATATGAAGAATCTAAAAACAATATGAGAGAGTTGGAAGATTCAAACAAAAAGGTTTTCAAAAACATAGACCATTTGGCTCGAGTCAAATATTTATTGGCTCGAGTCAAATATTTCTTGGCTCGAGTCAACATGTTTTTGAAAACGCAGAGAAGAGAAGAAACAAGCTGATTAACTTGAGTCAAATAACTTTGGCTCGAGTCTGTGATCAAACTCGAGGTTCAAGAATGGTGACTCGAGTCAATCTGCAATTGATCACTTAGCTTCTGAAGCTCCTTCAACTCGAGGCAAAAAAACCTTGGCTCTAGTTTCTTCCCATACTCGAGGCATCAAAATCCTGGCTCAAGTCAGAAGCAATAAAGCACTTTGGCATTTTCGAAAGAGACCTTTCTGACTCGAGGTGATAAGTGATGGCTCGAGTCTAAATCATTTTTAAATAGGGTTAAAGGGCTAATTTGCCATGGAAGTATTGATAAGGGGGCATTCAGCACCCGGAAGTTTTTGGGGTACCAAATTTGCCCCGGAAGTATGAAAAAGGTACCAAATTTGCCCAAAACTAACGGAAGGTCAAACAGACGTTTGCCAAGTCGGTTTTTTTTGGGATAAATACCTAATTTTCAACGAAAGTATTGATAAGGTGGTACTCAGCACCCATAATTTTTTTTTGGTACCAAATTTGGCCTGGAAGTTTAAAAAAGGTAGCAAATTTGCCCAAAACTGACGGACGGTCCACGTAGGTCGTTAAAATGCCACATGGCTAGGAAAGAAACATAGTGGAGGGTGAGTCATATGCTAGATCATGTAACTACGTCAACACCTTATTCATCTCTCTCTCTTCCCTCTCGCTTTTGGCGGTTCGTGCTTTTGAATTTTCTTCCACTTTTTCACCCACTCCTTCACCAACGGGTATGCCAGCTTCTACAACAATGCCTGCCAACTCTGTTTGCGACCTTCCTCTGCTTCAGATCCGATCAGTTTCGATCCCTAAAAAATTTCAAACGGGATGTTTGAATTAATTATCTCTGGATCTGCAAAAGCCATCATTTAGAGATAATTCCTAGAACAATTTTGTATTCCCATTGTACTCTGAAAAATGCTCTATCAAGAAACCAAATAGTTCTTCAAATCAAGATAAATAAAAAACCGCCAATAAACCCAGTTAGAGATAGTCATATGGATTGTCAAAATTTTCACCAAATCGTAAAATTTTAGAGAAGCAAAATAAGGGAATTTGGGGGGGGGGAAGGGAGTGAGGAGGTAGTACCTGAAGATTTGAGAATCGAGAAATTGTAAGGGTCTAGGGGATAAAATCATTTGGTATGAATTTGCCACACCGCCTGGCAGGTCCTCAGCCCCACATTGGAGAGCCATGGTTTTCACAATGGTCCCACCGGAACTGTCTCCACTATGTTTCTTTCCTAGCCATGTGGCATTTTAACGACCTACGTGGACCTTCCGTCAGCTTTGGGCAAATTTGCTACATTTTTTATACTTCCCGGGCAAATTTGGTACCAAAAAAAGCTTCCGGGTGCTGAGTGCCCCCTTATCAATACTTTCATGGAAAATTAGGTATTTAACCCAAAAAAATCCGACGTGGCAAACGTCCGTTTGACCTTCCGTTAGTTTTGGGCAAATTTGGTACATTTTTCATACTTCCAGGGAAAATTTGGTACCCAAAAAACTTCCGGGTGCTGAGTGCCCCCTTATCAATACTTCCATGGCAAATTAGGTATTTAACCCTTTTAAATATAACAGTCAAAATTCTGGCTAAAGTCAATAGTCTCTGGCTCGAGTCATGCGAAATATAATTCTGGCTAAAGTTTTTCAACGATTGGCTCGAGTCACAGAATATGCTGGCTCGAGTTTTGTCCTAAACTCGAGTCTAACTTTTGGTGGCACTAGTGCAAAAAAGGGCTTTAAGACCGCCTCATTTAGACCGAATCATCGACGCTCTGGTCTTAAAGGTATGACCGGTGGCAGTTTTGTAAATATAAAGAACTTCTTATACAAAAAAGGCTTTTAAGACTGCCTCATTTAGACCGGACTATCGACGGCCCGGTCTTAAAGGTATGACCGATGACAGTTTTGTAAATATAAAGAACATCTTATACAAAAAAGGCTTTTAAGACCGCCTTATTTAGGCCAGGACTATCGGCGGCCCGGTCTTAAAGGTATGGTAGGTGGTAGTTTTGTAAATATAAAGAACTTCTTATACCGAGATCATTTTTTCATAGGTCTTATCCAGACCTGTTAAAAAAACAACTGGTCTTAAAAATGTTATTAAAAAATTTGAAATATCAATTACTTTATGGAGAAATTTCATATAACCAGACTTATATTTTCTACACTCCAAAATAATATGGAAATATTTAAACAAAAAGGTATTAAATTTTTAAGACCGAACATGACCGGACATAAAATACGGTCGGTACTAAAGTTTAAATAAAAAATTAATTAATTTTAAGACCAGAGGTACAGAAAGACCGGTCTTAAAAGTTAGGCTTTTAAGACCAGACATAAAATCAGGCCGGTACTAAAGTTTAAATAAAAAAATAATTAATTTTAAGACCGGAGTTATAGAAAGACCGGTCTTAAAGCTTAACTTTTAAGACCGTGTATACCAATTTGTTCGGTCTTAAAAATGAGGCGCCAAATATATGTTTCTTCGCGCGGAAGCTGTTGTCACTCTCACTGAAGAACCCCTATTCACGTTGCGAAACCCTTCCTGTTGAATTACCTCTCTTCCTCGCCCACGTACCATTAGCCTCTGTTACTCCCTCATTTGCTCAGGCATTCCTCTCTTACTGTCTTGAAAATGAACGGTGAAAACGATTCCAGTCGTGTTCCTGGAACGCTAGTTATTGTTTTACCTGATGTGGGTCAGAATGAACCCTCTTCATCTCACAATGAGCCTCATCAGTGTCGTGCACGCCGTGGTAGAAGCGGCACACGAATGATGGATGTATCCCTTAGTCGGAATTCTGGGACGAAGCTCGAGATTCAGTTTGATGAAAATTTACAACCTGTCGGTCCTAATAAAATCACATATACTAATTTTGTCAGCTGTCTAGTACGCAGCAAGGTTAGCATCTTGACAGTTGAGTGGAAAAATGTGGACCAAAGCACAGTAAAGGATCCTATTTGGCACACTATCCGGCTTACATACACCGTCCCTGACTCTGAGAAGTTGAAAGACTCAACATTGTCTTATTGTGCTGATCGGTGGAGGAAGTTTAAGATCTTTCTAGCTAACACATATCTTTTTGCCAAGGTTCTTCCTGACCATAAACCCTAGGACAAGTACAGATTTATTGATGAACAAACTTGGCAACAATTTGTTCAGCTATGTACCACTCCTGAAGCTCTGGTGAGTTTATATTTAGTTTTGTTTACCCTTTTGTTTGCTTATTAACCTGTGCGGATATGTGAATGTTATTGTGTTCATCTAATCCTGTTAGTTAAATGGTATGGTGTGTGAATAGAAGTATATGAAAGACTTGGCTATCACCCAAGAGGGGGGTGAATTGGGTGTTTGATTAAAAAACTTAGAACTTTAAGAAACTTTCTGCAACTTATTGAAAGTAGTTTGAATGACAGTAATAAGTTATAAAGTGATAAACAATCATTCAAACATATATCTTTGGAATGTAAGAGATAAGGGAAGAGAATATGCAATGTGATTTATCTTGGTTCGGCCCAATCCTTGACCTACGTCCGATCCTCAAGCTCCACTTGAGATTTTCAATCCACTATCTTCTTTCAACTTGATTACACGTTATGTACTTGAAGTAATCCTCTCACTAGGACTTACTCCCCTTAAAAGCGTAATCAATACACCGTTTGATTACACACTCTTCTCAAGTAATCCTCTCACTAGGATTCACTCCCCTTACATGCTGTAATCAACACAGTGTGTTTCCCTCTCAAGATCACCCAATCTTGAGTAACTCTCAGATAGAATGATAAGATGTTTACAAATGAATCTTCTCTCTCTCAGAAGTGAATGGATAAACACCGAAGTACATTACAAAACATTTCACTCTCTATGATATGTAGACATTGAAAAACAGAGAGTAAATGATATAAAGATCAGAGTAATAGCATGTTGAAGATGTAAGCTTGTTCTCTGTGTCTCCTCCTTCTTCCGTTGCTCCTTCTCTATTTATAGATACTCTGTATTGATGGTGTTGGAAGCATTCATCCATTGCGTTATGGCTGTTGTGAATAGTAATAATTTTGAATATCAGTCCGTTGGAGAAATAGCCGTTGAGTGATATCGAAGATAGCCGTTGAGACTCACGACCTTTTCTGATTTCCAACTTTTGCTCTACATTGAAGATTATGACCGTTACGTCATTTAATGTTCCTCTATTTGTTCAGCGAATCATTCGAGTAATGGCTATTGCAAATGTTTCCAAATGAGGGACTTCATCTTTCTTGAATATTCCTCTATTTGTTGACGCGTGAGGATCAATGCTCTGATTTTCTGTTTTGTCAATCTTTGGTTGATACTTTTTTTGAATGTTTGAATCCATTGGTGAAGCATTACAATTGAGTAGACAGCTTTGTTTCCTCAAGTTTCTGATTGAATTCAGTCCTCTTTCGTGTTTCTGAAAATCTGTAGCAAGTTCATCTTCTAGATCTTGATTTCTGTCAAGATTGATGTTCTCTCAAGCTTTAATAATCTGAAACATGTACACAAATGATATAAATAATGTTAAGAAGAAGTATAAGTCATTTGGGTAATCATGTGTATGAGAAATGAGACTTTCGAATGATGATTTTACGCATCGAGGGCGAGAACTCGAGTTTGGTTAAGTAGGCTCGAGTTCCCTTTTGTTGTTGAAGGCTAAATTCTTCTCTGACTGAGCTAAACTCGAGGTTGTAAGTTTTAGGCTCGAGTTTGGTTCTCTCCAAAACCATCTTTTGCTCTCTGTCTTGCCTAAACTCGAGGTTGTCACTTATAGGCTCGAGTTTGGATGATTTTCGTGACCTGGTAGCTCTCTGTAACCCACGAACTCGAGTCTGCCAACTAATAGGCTCGAGTTTGGCTTTTTCCAACAGTTTAATTTCGCCTGATTCTCTCGAACTCGAGTCTGCCAACTAATAGGCTCGAGTTTTCTTCACTGGATAGCAAACTTCCAACATCCTGAAAATACAATTCATTTTCGAGGGCCATATCTCCCTTGTATGAACTCCTTTTTAGTTGGTTCAAATTTATATGGAAATATATTTGAGTCTTCTTTCCAATGCCACCAATTTCAGCTCCATTGGATTTGTAGTTTGTGAGATACACTCAAAACATTGAAGGTTGGTCTGCTGTGTGGCGAGGATATCACTGTCAACTTGATAAATTCATAGCTCCTTCATCCTGACTCCGTTTTTCTTGAATTATATATCAAAATGACGAAATGGGAGTCTAGTTTCATATTCCATTGGTTTCATCTCAATCCAATCTGTGGTTTAGGAGAGATATCATTGAATTACCAGACGTCACCTGAGTGGAACGTGGAACAGAGTTGCTGAAATGTTGAAGACTGCTGTAAACTCGAGTTTGTCAACTTATAGGCTCGAGTTTGCCTTGTCCAGAGACACCAGAAATGCTGAAGACATTACAGGCTCGAGTTTGTTAATGATGAACTCGAGTTTGACGTTCCAAACTTGAGGTTTGAGGATACAGGGTCGAGTTTGCTCATCCTAGAGGAGCAAACCATTGTAGCGAAGTATGAAACTCGAGGTTAGATATCTGAACTCGAGTTTGCTCATCCTGGAACTGATTTTTGATGGTTTTAACTCTGAATTTATCCGTTCCAACTTCCATATGATCTTGAAGACTTCTAGCATCAATATAAGAACTTGAATAAATATATTCCATTGCATTGCAAGTTCTTCCTTCTTCAATTTCTTCACTCCTTCTAGATTATCCCCCAAAATCATTTGATAACTTCTTGCGTCCTTGATATTATAATATTCTCATTATATTGTGCAAGAACTTCTTTCTTCAATCAACATTCTCCATTACAAAACTTTTGCATCTACATTAAATATAAGAATTAGTCAAGGTAGAAGATAAATGTAGTATGCAACCTTTTTCCTCTTTAGAATGACATCTATATAAGACATCATCAAAACTAATCAAAACCAAAAGTATACATTTCCTGCCTTTGTCCTGCATCAGAGGAGCATGTCCTAGTTCCATGCAAGTCTGATATGTAAACTGTGTAATGGTTAGACGTTGCTGTTAGTTAGTTGGTGTGTTAACTATGTAATGGTTAGACGTTGCTGTTAGTTAGTTGGTGTGTTAACTGTGTAATGGTTAGATGTTGTTGTTAGTTAGTTGGTGTGTTAACTGTGTAATGGTTAGACGTTGCTGTTAGTTAGTTGGTGTGTTAACTGTGTAATGGTTAGACGTTGCTGTTAGTTAGTTGGTGTGTTAACTGTGTAATGGTTTCAGTGCAAGTAGTTAGTTAGTTATTCTAATATGTGTAGGAACCAGTTATGATGAATGAATGAATTGACTGAGTTGGCAGCAATTCTGCAACTTTTTCTTTGTTTCTCTCAATTTCTTCTACAATGCTACATCTTCCTTAAATAAAATGTTGAAACTTGATGAAGTGAATTTGACTAATGTTTGACGTTCATATCAAGCAGAAGTTCTCTAATTTCTGTTAGTGACATGATTGGAATTCATAATTGATAGTTGTTTTCAATCCTGATTCACAGAAAAGAAGGGAAAAAGCAAAGGAGATCGGGAGAAAGAATGATTGCCCACACAGGGCTTCTCGCGGATATGAAAAGGCCGAAAAAGATTTGATGGAAGCCAAGAGGAAGAGATTGGAAGATGAAGTTGAATCCAATCCTTCTGTGGTAGTTGACCAGCCATCTCCAATACGTCGCGAGTGAAAGACTTGGCTATCACCTAAGAGGAGGGGGTGAATTGGGTGTTTGATTAAAAACTTAGAACTTTAAGAACTTTTCTTAACTTGCTGGAAATAGTTTGAATGTCAATAATAATTTATAAAGTGATAAACAATCATTCAAACATATATGCTGGGAATGTAAGAGATAAGGGAAGAGAATATGCAAACGATGATTTATATTGGTTCGGCCCAATCCTTGACCAACGTCCAGTACCCAAGCTCCACTTGAGAATTTCAATCCACTATCTTCTTTGAACTTGATTACACGTTATGTACTTCAAGTAAACCCCTCACTAGGATTGACCCCCCCTTACAAACTGTAATCAAGTTATGAACTCGAGTTTGCTCATCCTAGAACTGATTTTTGATGGTTTTAACTTTGAATTGATCCGTTCCAACTTCCATATGATCTTGGAGACTTCTAGCATCAATATAAGAACTTGAATAAAGATGTTCCATTGCATTGCAAGTTCTTCCTTCTTCAATTTCTTCTCTCCTTCTAGATTATCCCCCAAAATCATTTGATAACTTCTTGCTTTATGATATTCCCATTATATTGTGCAAGAGCTTCTTTCTTCGATCTTGAATATTCTCCATAGAGACTTCCAACATCACATATATCAACATATAGTGCAGCTTCTTCTTTCTTTAGTCTCCTTTCTTGATCATTCTCCATTATTAAACTTTGCATCTACATTAAATATAAGAATTAGTCAAAGTAGAAGATAAATGTAGTATGCAACCTTTTTGCTCTTAAGAATGGCATCTATATAAGACATCATCAAAACTAATCAAAACCAACATTCTCCCCCTTTTTGATGATGACAAATACTTTAAGAAAAATATGTATGAATATGAAAACTAATAAACTTAGCATATTTTTCTTGCCATTCTCTCCCCCTTATTTGTCATTAGCAAAAAGTTGAGTTTAAAGAAGAGATGCTTGTAGAGAGACAAATTAGAATGAGTCAAAGAATTGATTTTTTCTCCCCAATTGGAAATTGTTTTCATTCTTAGAGTGATGCAATTTGGAATGTTTTTATGAAAACAAGTTTGAAAGAGTTTGAAGAGGTTTTCAAAAACATCTTTCACAATTAAAAGCATATAAATTCCAAACATGTGCAAAGTTTCTAATGAATATAAAAGATAGAGATTAGAAATGCTCATGTTGATTTTACAAATTGATGAATGATCAATGAAGTCCATTTGCTTGCTTTCTTCCAGAACATGGCTTAGCTGGCTTCAAGAAGTTTTCTTGTACTTCATATCACAGCTTCAGCATCAAAATATCTTTCCTCAATGTAATGGTTTCTCCTTTTAGTATGTTGAGGAATGTCCTAGCACATAACTGAAATCTTGCTACAAATTGAACACTTTCTTTGCCAAAGAGATCTGTTAGTGCAACATGATATCAAAATATCCCTTTCTATATGATATTTTCAATTTAAGATAATGAAAGGAAAATATGATATTAATTCATCATCAAAACTAATACAACAGTGTATGCAGATGAGAATGTTTAAAAAGATTTTCTTCAAATAAAGGAGATGAGCTTTTAAGATATAGAACATGTAAATGTGAAGCTCCCCCTTAATGAATGCATGTCTAAGGGTAACAACTCTTATGCTCTTATGCACTTAAATCATATGAAACTTGAGCAAAGAGCATACAACACTTGTAAGCATTTAGCCATTTTCAGAAAGCAAGATTTGATCATTATACCAAATGAAAATTAGTTTGATCAAAACCATTTTGCAAAACACCTGAAATTCTTGAATCTCTGAGTTAATTCTGTTTAGGCATAGAAGCGAACAAATGCTTCATGACAATTTACTTGATAACTTCATTTTGATACAGAAATAGTCATGATGATCAATTATAAAAAAAAATAGCCAGAAGTCAGAATTTAAATTTTTAAGAAATTTCAGATTTGAACCAATGTCACAAAATGAATGGTAAAATAGTGATTCAACATATGATTCAATGATCAAGCTTTGAAATTGAAATTAGAATCAGAATTGAGATCAGAATTAGAATTAATATCAGAAGCAGAATTTGAATCAGAGTTTGCAGCAAAAATAGAATGAAGCAATAAGCCTGCTGCATAACTTAGATATGAAGCATAAATCACTGCTGCCATATCTTGCATAACTTAGAGTATTCAAAATATTACGAGTGCAGTAGATATCAATAAGGTTATTTCTCAATGACAATTTGAAATATACTTTATGTAGAAAAGATGTCATTGATAGAATGCATGTAAGTTTGATCAATAAGCATATAAAATCTTATCCATAATGATAAGCATTTATCAACTCACATTTCATGAATGAGATCAAAATTTTCAAGAATGATAATGAAATATGCAAATAGTTTCAAATCTCGAAGGTTCTTTCAAATCATGATAATGAATTAAGAAATCAAAATTTTGATGAATGAAAGAGTCATTTTTGAAACATGCTTGAAAACAATGCTCACTTTAAAACATGGTAGAAGTCAACATGTTTAATGAATAAATCAGAATGCTTCAAGATGAAGAGAACATGTGAAACATTGAAGTTTACATGTAGAAGAATTTTCAAGAACAAAGTCATGAAGATAAAGCATTATCGAAACATGCTTAGCACAATAGGAATGTATGAGCACAATGACTTTGCTATTGACCAAAAGATAATCTTGCATCTTAGGATTAGAAGAGTATGAATGCTCAAGGCAAGACTATGAATACAGTTACTCAAAATAAGGATTGAAGACAAATGCTGATGTATTTGAGCAATTAAGTGAATGCTAGGATTCATGAATGATGAAGCACAAACTCATTAGCTCAAATGACTAGAGTTCCAGAATATTATCCTAGTAAGTTATATCCTTTAATGGTTAATGCATTAAGATTCAATACATTAATGAACATTAAAAAAAACTTGGAATAACTTCGCCAATAAGAATTTATACATAAGGCATAATAGTTTCACAGATTGAAATCTTTTGTAGAAGATAGGCTTGAAGCTCATATATGGATAACTTATTAGACATGAAGTCCAACTAGTTAGAAGATAAAACAAAGGAGTTCAAGCAACACATTAAAGATCAATATGTGAATGATAGGAAAACTCAACTAGACAAGTTTGAAGCATATCCAACATTCAGAATACAATATTAACTTCCAATTTTGAAACATTATTTGAATGCAATCAAAGTATGAATATGTTTTCAAAACATTTGTTTATATTTTCACAAAACATTGTGAATTGAAATCCAAGAAAATTTTAGACTTGTGCATTTTCAAAAACATAAACTTAGAAAGTTATGCACAAATTCACTTGTTTGATCAATAGAAACTCACTAATAATTTGATTAAATAGAGTTGGAATATTAGTGATTGATGATATGGAATATATAGATCAAACAATAAGATTTCACAAATTTCGAGCAAGATCATTTCACAAACATGGTTGATTCAAGCTGGAGTTTGGAAAGGCAAGCGGAGTTTAGAAAGAAATAAGTGGAGTTTGTAAAATTTTCGGGGAATAAGCTTCTGCGAAGTGCAAACTCACGGAGTTTAATGTAAACTGCGGAGTTTGTTAATTTTCTAAAGAGGTGAACTCGAGTTCATGAAAGCGAGCTCGAGTTCGGAGTAATGGAAGGAAATTGTCGAGGAAGCTATCTGAAATCACATTTTGAAAAAGAGGCAAACTCGAGTCCATTAGTGAGCAGGCTCGAGTTTGACACTGTTCATGCCAAAATAAATTAATTCTTCAAAACGTGAACTGGAGCTTAGATATAAACTCTAGAGTTTGAAAATCAATTTTACTCATTTTAAAGTATCGGGCTCGAGTTCATAAAAATAGGCTCGAGTTTGATACTATTCATGTCAAACCAAATTAATTATTCTGAAGAGAACCAGGAGGTTTAAAAATGAACTCTGGAGTTTGTAAAATAACTTTACTCAATTTTGAAGGTTAGGCTCGAGTTCAGAATCTTAGGCTCGAGTTTGAGTTTTGGAGAACAGTGGCAAGCGGAGGTTTAAAAGAAAACTCTAGAGTTTGCGAAAATATAAAAACTTGGAAGCTCTACAAGAGAAAACTCTACACAAAACTGCAGAGTTTAAACAAACTCTACACAAAACTACGGGAGTTTAAAGAAGTGGTTTTCAATTGGGAAACTTTCACTGGAGGCAAACTCGAGCTTGCATCTGCGAGGCTCGAGTTACATACTTGTAAACTCTTTAAACTCATTTTCTTGGAGGATTCAAACTGGATTTTGCATTTCTAAACCGAAGTTTGGCTTGCATCTGACGTCGGTCATCTGCCAGTTTTCCGTCAAAAGTGCGGTTTCAGTCAAAGCGTACGGCAGTACCGTATATTGTCAACGGAGGTACGGACACATATTGTAACACTAATCCTGTACTGCTTAAATACATATATGTGATAGATATGTTCATAGACCGAATATAAAGACAGATTTTACACGGGTTATAGTCATAATAATGCCGTTATGTTTTCCTAGCGCTGAGGACACGAGTGGGTATCGTGGCACTGGTTTATGTGCAGGCTGTTGTTGTTGTTGTTATGTTATGAGGCTTTTACATCGCTACATGCTTATGTTACTGCCGTCATTATGATCATGCATCTTTGTATGCTTATGTGCGATATCTTGTTGTATTGTCTTGAATATCTTTATGCAGTATCTTTGTATTGTTTGAGCATAAGGTTAACCGTTTACCGAGATCCAATGCGGTAAATTGGATCTCATTTGCTTTCAGTCAGGAGGACAAGAGTTGAAGCTGGGGAAGCAAAGCACGATTAGGCGGCTTGCCGGAGAATTTTATTCCGCTTTTTGTACTTACTTTTGAAAGCATTAGGATGACTTGTATTATCAATACTATATTACACTATGGTTTATATTTGAATATGTATCAGTTACTCTTTCGCTCCATTGCTCTACTCTGATTGAAAAAAAAAAATCCGCTTTTAAAATGGGATGTTACATTTTTGGTATCAGAGCATTCATTCTGGCAAGAATTTGACTATGTTACTACAAACAGTTTGGTGCCAAAGGCAAGGCTAGTCTACGTGGGTGTGCTAATCAGTCGCCGTGAACTCGGTGAGGCCCCCATGGTAGACACTTACCTGGCCATTCTGTTCGGTTAACGGAGTTAGGTTCTCAAGCCTTTTAACTTTGAGCACCTTTTGAAAATGAGTACTGATATAACCCTGGTGTAATGTGTAGAGATAGATAGGGATGCAAATCCATATACCCTCTATCATGGAAAGATGAGACGTACCGCGAGAAGGTCGGTAGTGCCCGGAATGGTGGGCCATAGGATGAACCCTGATCCAATTTCTCAAAATTTTAAGCAATAAATATATATGAAAATATGTATGGTGCCAATTGTTGTGCTATTTCTGATATTTATATCTGTTATTGATAAATAAAGGAAAATTTAAAATATGGCCAACATAAGAGGTGCCGGTGCACCTAGAGGTAGAGGTAGAGGCCGAGGACAGGTAGAGGTAGAAAAGAAGAGGAGAGACTGACCTCGAGATGAGGCGATACACGAAATTGGACGAGATCAAGAGGACCAACCAGGGCAAAACCAATTACGAACCAACAAAAGCGAGATCCGGAGATCGACAAACTTTGCAAGCAGAGAGCTTTTATCGATGCACTTATGGCGAAAGCGAGAGGAAGAAAGACAAAGAAGGGGAAGAGCAAAATGATGAGGACAAAAATGAGGAAGATGATGAAGAGGATGATGACAATCAAAATGAGGAACATGCTGAGGAATCTGAGGGGTCTGATAGATCCCAATCACCACCTAGATGAGGAAGAAGGGAAAGAACCATAGAAAACTGGGTCAACCAGTTCTGCAAGCTCAAGCCACTAGGCTTCATGGGAAGAATGAATTTAAGCGAGATTGGCTTCTAAGTCTGGACAAGATTTTTGAAGTCATTGAATGCCCGGAGAATCAGAAGGCTCAACTGGCCATCTACAAGCTAGAAGGCGATGCACACAGATGGTGGAAGAGTGTTTCTACAACCCTGCAGCCCCGTCAATGGGAGACGTTTCGGAGAAATTTAACTGAAGAATACTTCCCTCCCTCGATACAAAGTGATTAAGGAGGAGGAATTTCGCAGATATCCAACAAGGGTGGAAGAATCATTTGACATTACTTTGCCCGTTCAATAACTCCGTCGTCATACTATCAGATCAAAGCAATGTTAATGAGAGCTGAAGGCTAACAGTTGGTGTATGGACTCAAGTATGACATAAGTACAGATTGGTGTCTCAATGAATTCATGACATGGCCAAAGCTTTGGAATCTTGCCGATTGACCGAGCGCAACTTGAAAGAACTACGCAGATTCCTAGAGCCTGGGGAAACAATGCTGGTCTTGAAGGGGGTCTAATCGCGGAGGTTCCTCGCAGAAAAGGAAGGTGCCCTGGAACAATAACCGAGGCGGGAACAAGAGGTCGTATCAAGCTGGGCAACATAACTATCCCAGGCAGCCGGGATCCCAAACATGCCCAAAATACAAGAAGTATCATCCGGGAGCCAACTGTGATGGGAAGCAATCGGCTTCTCGAATGTCGTAAGCCTGGACATATCAAATTTGAGATTGCCCCGGAAGGCTGGGGAGAGGCAAGACCTCGAGCACCGATCGGATCTTTGCTTCGAATTGCATACGAGGTCAGAATTCTCCGGAGATGGTCCAAGGTACTATTTACCTTAATGGGAATCTATTGCAGGCATTGTATGATTCGGGTGCAAGTCATTCGTTTATTTCCTATGATTGTGCAAATCGGTTAGGGATGCATACCTATAGGTTACCATATGATCTCATAATGTCTACACCCCTTGGTGTAAAATTTTTAGCTTCTGATGCATGTTTTGATTGTACTGCAAATGTGGATGGGCGAGTTTCAAAAGTAGACCTTATCCGATTACCACATCATGGCATCGACGTCATACTCGGTTTAAACTGGCTAACGGCAAACGGTGCAATGATCAACTGTGGCAGCAAGCGGATATCATTTCCCGATTCACCTAGCAAGAGACAAGGTTGACGTGATACCGAACTTCCGCTCCTCGCGCGTAAGCCGACAGATGCATGCAGCTGTGATGCCAAGCGTACATGGTATTCTTTTCAGAAAAGCAGTGAGCCGACTTTCGCTCGAGGATATTTAGCCAATGAATCCTGATGGATTTCCGAGGATCTCACCACTACCTCCTATCCGAGAAGTGGAGTTCACGATTGAATTGATGCCTGGTACAGGATCAATATCAAAGGCGCCGTATCGTATGGCTCCGAACGAGATGCAGGAGTTGAAAAAGCAACTAGAAGAGTTGCTAGCCAAGGGGTTCATTCGACCGCCAGATCACGATGGGAGCCCCAAAGGTCGTCAGAAAAGAAAGGCGGAGCCTTCACCTGTACGCATCACCTGGATTGAACAAAGTACAAAGAAAAACAAAATTAGCCACTTCCCGGATTGATGATCTTTTGACCTGCAGTTATCTAGTTCTCCTGCCTTTTTCTAAAATTGATCTCACATCGGGATACCACCAATTGCAGTTAAAGATGGTGATATTCCCAAGACAAATTTTCAGATCCATGTACCGGCATTACGAATTCCTTGTGATGCCTTTCAGATTAACAATGCACTTCATGATCATGGATTATGGTGGATGAACCTATTCTTCCTAAACAACATTTAGAACAATAATGTAGTAAATGCATTCAATGAGCGATAACCCTCATTTCATGACATTAAGAAGAGCTGAAAGTTAAAGCGAAGTTATTTGAATTGATCTCAATTTCATGGTGCATTGCAAGGCTCCTTATGCAAGTCTATGCAAGCTAAGTCTTTTGGGAATTTTGGTCAGGAAGTTGGACGCTTCTCACATGATATCAAGCAAACGAGTCGTGTGGCTGATCTGGCAAAGTGAAAGGGCTTACTGGAAAACACCTTCTGAAATAGTGACGGAGATACGTAGTTTTCCGGGTCTGTGGGATACTACCCCAGATTCATACGGGATTTCTCGCCTAGCCCTAGCATAGACAAAGTACGCAGGAAGAACCAACCCTTATATGGGAGACGACTCGTGAGGAGAGCTTGGAGACTGGAGGGAGAGGTTGATCACAAGACCGGTATTGATCATCCTAGATCCGAGTGAGACGTATGTTGTCTATAGTGATGCCAGTGGCATGGTTGGGATTTGTCCTAATGCAATTGTAAGTGGTGGCTTATGCCTATCGTCACCGGGCTTCAAGAGTCAATTCATCTACACACGATTTAGAGCTAGTGAGCCTATCAAGGAAGATATGGAGGCATTATCTATACGGTGTGACCGGTAGAATTGTACCGGCGACCACAAAAGCCTCGAAGTACCTTTTGATCAAAGAGAACTCAACATGAGACAAATGGCCGATGGAGCCGATTAAAGACTACAACCCGGAGATCTAAGTATCATCCCAAAGCAAACGTCAAAGTATGCTCTTTAGCCTCTAAGACGGTGCAGGTGGCATACATAATGATTCGTATAGAAATTACTTGAAGATTTCGAGATCCGAATCTATCAATCAAATCAGGCCCCAACGCACTGTACTTGATGCCATCATCTTGCTACTCTTCTTGTGAGTCAAGGGAGTAATGATCTCGATGGATTTTGTCACGAAGCTCAGAAGCAAGATGATTGGGCTAAAGAGATACGAGAGAAGATCTCTCAGGGTGAGACCCAAGACCATGACCTATCACCGAGTGGTTTGGTCAGGTACAAGAAACAAATCTATATACCTCCAGTTGATGAATTAAGGCGGAAGGTACTGGATGAGGCTCATAAGAGTAAATACACTCTACATCCAGGCATGGTCAAAATGTACCAGAGTATGAAATCTGAACTTTGGTGGCCCGGGTTGAAGAAAGATGTAGCCCAATACGTGGCCAGATGCTTGACCTGTCAAAAAGTAAAGATTGAACACCGTCGACCCCCTGGTCTTTTGCAAGGACTGGAAATGCCTGAATGGAAATGGGAGAATATAGCCATGAATTTTGTGATGGGTTTGCCCAAGATCAGGAATCATGATACGACGGTGAAGTTGTTGACCGGTTAACTAAGTCACACACTTCATTCCCACGCATCCATTACCTCCGAAACGATTGCGTGAGGATTTATATCAAAGAGATTGTGAGACTACACATGTCCCTAAGAGTATTATCTCCGACTCTGATGCGCGGTTCCAATCCCGCTTCGGGCAAAGTAAATACACGCAGGTAGGGGTACTCAAGACGAGGTCTCGCTTTGGCTTATCACCCTCAAAACCGACGGGCAATAATCTGAGCGAACAATACAGTACATCTGATGATATGTTGCGAGTACGTGCCCTAGATTTCAAAGGAAGTTGGGATCGACATCTTCGGCTAGCGAATTTGCATAGTAATCAATAGTTACCATGCAAGAGCAAATGGCCCCGCTTGAGGCCTTAGATGGGCTGAAGCGGCTCAATCACCTCTATGCTGGACAGAATCTTCTGAAAGGCAATTACTTGGGCCAGATATGCTAGAACGAAGTTTTGGCCGAGCGAGGACCAATCGCTCATCAAATAGCCTTACCCCCGAATCTAAGTAATCTCCACGACGTTTTCCACGTGTCACAATTGAAGAAGTACCAACCAGACCGTGATCATGTCATCGAGTACGAGGACGTTGAAGTACGGCATGATAATACCTTCGTAGTCGAGCCGGAACAAATTATCTGACACCGGGAGAAACGACTTAGTAAACAAGACCATACTCGATATGGTGAAGGTAGTCCTGAAGGGGTTTGTCACCTGAAGAGGCAACTTGGGAAAGCGGGTGGAGAGATGAAGGAGAAATATCCGGAGTTCATGGCCTGGAGTTTAGTTACGATAGAGTAAATTTCGGGGCCGAAATTTTGTTTAACGGGGGGAGAAATGTAATACCCGGATAAATAAAATGGCTATTTTTGATAAGTGAATATGTGGTTTCAATTTCTTTGTTATAGATATCGTATCTATAAAGGAAAAATCTCCTAGAAATTTGGGAAAATAATAATGTACCAAATGACTAAAATGCCCTTGTGTGCATAAAATGACCTAAGGGAATTATGAAAAATCCTAGGAGGCAGTAAAATAATTATTATAATTAAGAGAGTATATTGTCTCTAATTTTGGGTAATTTAATAAAATATAACATTGGAAAAATAAAGGGGGAAAAATAAAAAAGTATTGTAATGACCAAAATGCCCCGTGAATTTTAAAATAATGCATGAGACATAAAATACTAATGTCAGTGCAAAAGTTGTGTGGTAATGAGTTATTCTAATTAATAAAATTATCAAAAATTAGTGGGTAATTAATTAAATAATTATTGGCTAATTATTAGAGCTTAAACAAAGGAAAATCCAAAGATAATTATGTAAAACCCTGTAAGTAGTGGTTTATGGCTAAAAATAACATAAAATATAATTGCTAAATAATTGGAAAATATAAAGAAAAATATATGAGATTAAGTAATTTTAAGCCTAAAAACATGTATGGACCAATAGGAAAATTTTGTAAAAAAATTATATAAAAAAATTATTTTATATAATATTAATTAATTAAATAATTAAAAAAACGAAGGAGGACCAGGTTGACCGAAATTTTGGAGCTTAAATGGATAAGATTGGATAAAAATATCATGATATTAATGGTTAAAAAACATGCAACTTTGGTTAAAGAGTAGTCAAGTTTTAAAAGAAAATAGGATAAATGACCACCGATAGAAACTAAATCCTAACTAGAAAACCATGAACAAGGTTTCTAAAGTCAGAGTATATTAGAAACAAGTGAATTTTTATCTCGGAGTAGGCTGTCTCCGAAGTTAATTCCGTGACCGAAAAAGGTTATACTAGACTGACTGTGAATTTATTTGATGTTCAAAAAGCAAATCAGATAAATGAAAATCTATAGAAACGAAGCCATAACTCAATATCTAGGAATGAGTTGGTAAACATCTGGGCATTTTATGAATCAGTGGATCTTTGTCCCGAAGTTGATGATTCCGAAGTTATTTTCGTAGAATCGACGGCGTTTCTCGAAAATCTCTGACAGTCCCAGGAAGACCTGAAAGGGATCAAAAATTTATTTAACCCGCACATTTCTAATGAGTAAGAAAAGATCTTCAAAGTTATTATCCTGATTTTTGAGATTTTGCAAGATTACGCGATTCGGACACCGATCGGGGAAATTTATCGTGCCTAAGGAAGCAACATGTGACATCATCAAAGATGATGTCACAAGCCAGCCACCTGGTGGGGAGGTCTGCAAGGGGCCTTTGGTGGCCAAGATTTTGCCATCTCAAAACCCTAAGATCCTACGGTCAGGAATCAAGCAGACAAAGCATGAATAGTAACCCAGAAACCTCTATAAATAGCTTGACCTTTCATTCAAATTCTTCACACCATTCTTCTCTACTCTATTCGAAATCTTGGAGCAGCAAGAAGGAGGAAGAAGTCCGGGGAAGTTTGCAGCGAAGCTCTGAGTAAGTTTTTCGGTCTTTAGTATTAAGTTTGTTAGTTTTGATGATGTCTTATATAGATGTCATTCTTAATAGCAAAAAGGTTGCATACTACATTTATCTTTTATTTTGACTAATTATTATATTTAATGTAGATGCAAAGTTTTATGATGGAGAATGTTGATTGAAGAAAGAAGTTCTTGCTCAATATGCTGGATGCAAAGTTTTAAGATAGAGAATGTTGATTGAAGAAAGAAGTTCTTCCTTAATATAATGAGAATATTATAATATCAAGGAAGAAAGAAGTTATCAAATGATTTTGGGGGATAATCTAGAAGAACAGAAGAAATTGAAGAAGGAAGAACTTGCAATGCAGTGGAATATCTGTACTCAAGTTCTTATATTGATGCTAGAAGTCTCCAAGATCATATGGGAATTGAAACGGATCAATTCAGAGTTAAAACAAGCAAAAATCAGTTCCAAGATGAGCAAACTCGAGCCCATCATTAGCAAACTCGAGCATGTAATGTCTTCGGCAAGAATCCTCGGCGCCTCTGGACAAGTCAAACTCGAGCTTAGAACTCAAACCTCAGGTTTGGAACTCCAAACTCGAGCCCATCATTAGCAAACTCGAGCCTGTAGTGTCTTCAGCATTTCTGGTGTCTCAAGACAAGGCAAACTCGAGCCTATTAGTTGACAAACTCGAGCCTGTAGCGGTCTTCACATTTCAGCTACTCTGTTCAGCGTTTCACTTGGGCGACGTCTGGTAATTCGATGATATCTCCTAAACCAGAGATCGGATTGAGGTGAAACTAGTGGCATATGAAACTAGACTCCCAAGGCGTCATGTTGATATATAATTCAAGCCAAAAGGAGTTAAGATGAAGGAGCTATGAATTTATGAAGTTGACAGTGAATTCCACATCACACAAATGACCAACCTTCAATGTTTTGAGTGTATCTCACAAACGGAGAATCCAATTGAGCTGAAATCGGTGGCATTGGAAAGTAGACTCAAAGGGATTTCCATCAATAGTTGAACCAACCAAAAAGGAGTTCAGACCAGGGAGATATGGCCCTTAAAAGAGGACCTTCTTTCAAAGAAGCTAAACTCGAGCCTACAAATCTAAACTCGAGCTCGAGAGTATCAGGGGAAGTTCGAAAGTCTCGTTTCTCATCAAAGAACATCCACATGATTACCCAAATGACTTATACTTATTCTTAACATTATTTATATCATTTGTGTACATGTTTCAGATTATTAAAGCTTGAGAGAACATCAATCTTGACAGAAATCAAGGTATAGAAGATGAACTTGCGTCAGATTTTTAGAAACACGAAAGAGGACTGAATTCAATTAGAAACTTGAAGAAACGAAGCTGTCTACTCAATTGTAATGCTTCACCAATGGATTCAAACATTCAAAAACGAAGCAAAAAAGGCAACACGCTGGAAAGGAGGATAATTATCCTCAAACGGTCAGAAAGCAACGACACATGATTTGTTAAATCTATTTTTGGAAACACCGCATCATGGGCAAATATTCAGGACGCTCCAACGTAAAGTCTCCAACTAATAAAGATTATGCGAAATGGGAATTATGCAGAGAAACAAGCCTACCTCTTCAACATGCTATTACTCTGATCTGCTTATCATTTACTCTCTGATTTTCAATGTCTATATATCATAGAGAGTGAAATGTTTTGTATTGTACTTCAGTGTTTATCCATACACTTCTGAGAGAGAAGAATCATTGTAAACATCCTATCATTCTACCTTAGAGTTACTCAAGATTGGGTGATCTTGAGTGGGAAACACATTGTGTTGATTACAACTTGTAAGGAGTGAATCCTAGTGAGAGGATTACATATATGTTTGAATGATTGCTTATCACTTTATAACTTATTACTATCATTCAAACTACTTTCAATAAGTTGCAGAAAGTTTCTTAAAGTTCTAAGTTTTTAATCAAACACCCAATTCACCCCCCTCTTGGGTGATAGCCAAGTCTTTCATTTGGTATCAGAGCTAGGCTCTTGTTTAAAGGACTTAACAGTCTCAAGAGTTATCAAATGGCTAATTTTGGGTGCTGCTCGTTTTTGAAAGGTTTTGACTTTACCATTCCACCACTTTTCAAAGATATTGATTTTTGGTTTTGGAAAGCTAGAATGACTAGTTTTATCAAAGCAACTGATTTTGATATGTGGAAAGTCTTTACAAACGTTTTTGACTTTACTCCAAGAAAGGATTGGACAGAAACAGATATGAAAATGTTTTCATTAAACATTAGAGCAATGAATATATTATACAGTGCTTTAACAGAAAAAGATTTTGGGAAAATCAAATGTTGCTCTAGTGCTAAAGATATTTGGGATACTCTTGATTCTATATATGCTTCTAACAATTGTGTTGAAGTTGAAAGTGTTGATGATTCATCTAAACTATATTTGTGTATCCACATTTGATGAACAATTGGAAGTGAAGAATAAAGAAGGAGAAATCTTAGTACACTTCCATGGTCCAGACAACACAAAAGAACAAGAGGAAGAGGATTCCCAGGAAGAACTCATGGAAGATTATGATCAATCATTATCTAGAGTTCAAGATGCACATGTGTTAAACAATTCCAATTCTTCTTGTGCAGTTAAGAAAAATGATTTTGAACATTTGCATAAAACTGTTCTGCAACCATTTACTAATTCTATTTTGAAAAACAAAAATGTTTTCGAAAATCATGCTGGAAAATCATGTGGGAAGAAAGAATATACAAATATGGGTCATTTGACATTGCATCCGCTTGATCAATACAATTCTTGCAAAACTGAACATAATATGCATCGTTCTATTATTTGCAATTATTGTGGAAATTCTGGACATATTTCCATTTGAAAATCAATGGACATAAGGGTACTGAGAAGATGAAGAAGAATCCAATAGTTTCTCATGAACCTACAAGGAAACTCATATCAGTTAGGAGAACTTGTGGAAAAGCCATTGCTGGAACTACATGGTCAAATCATAAGAAGCAATGGATACAAGCAAGAAGAGTATCATCTACCTCAAGAACAAACTACCATAGAGTACCATTCAACTATCTTGAGGAGAACAAGAAGAGGAGAATCTCTCAAGTATCAAATAGAAGACTCTTGAAGTCTACATTTTCGAGAGAACTTTGCAGATACCCATGGAAAGACATATGAAGAACAAATGGGTAAGCAAAGCCAACACACCAAGTACCTAAGGTAAAGGTATACAATGGTAAAACCTCCTTTTCTATCATTTGAAATATTCATTGAGGTTTTATATTCTGTAACCTTAGGAATGAACATTGCAAAATGTTTTTAAAATTGGGCTTTAACATCCTGATTTATTCTTCAAAAGGATTGCAATGTTATTAACTTAATTACGTATGCATATATGATGATTTGAAAAGAAAGTATCTCTTTTATGCATAAAGTTATGATTAATTCATTGTGCTCAATTATGCTGAATTGGTTATATTCATAAGAGCATGTGAATCTTTGGTTTCTACAAGCTAACAATGATTGGATCCAAGGAAGGTTGGATACCAAGAAAGAAAAAGATTTATACAACTTTGTAGGATCAAGGAAAGCTTCTCAAAGATGGAACAAAGAGAAATGATCCAAGTCTTGAGAAAGCTAAACAAGTTGATGGATGTTGATGGTGAACATTGGAAAAGGAGTTATCTACATCAATCCATCTCAACCAAGCAAGCTTCTATGAGGACAAGAGGAATTACGGTGATATCTAATCCTTGCCTCTTACTAAGATTATATAAAATTCATTTTTGGTTTGCTTTTGGTTAAAAGAATTTGAAACTTAATCAATTTCAATCAAGAATTTTTCTGTCAAAACCAAACTTCGTTTAGAAATGCAAACTCCTGTTTTAATCCTCCAAAAATTGAGTTTAAAGAGTTTACAAGTATGTAAACTCGAGCACTTGAATGTAAGCTCGAGTTTGCCTCTGGCGGGAAGTTTCCCAATTAAAAACCATTTCTTTAAACTCCATAGTTTTGTGTAGAGTTTGTTTAAACTCCAGAGTTTTGTGTAGAGTTTGTTTAAACTCCAGAGTTTTTGTGTAGAGTTTGCCCTTGGCAGAGAGCTTCCAAGTTTTTATATTTTCGCAAACTCTAGAGTTTAATTTTAAACCTCCGGTTTGTCACTGTTCAAAAACTAAAACTCGAGCCTAAATTTCTGAACTCGAGCCTGGTCTTTGAAAATGAGAAAAATTCTTTTACAAACTCCAGAGTTTGTGTTTATGCTCCAGTTCACGTTTTTAAACAACTAATTTATTTTGGCATGAATAGTGTCAAACTCGAGCATGCTCACTAATGGACTCGAGTTTGCCAATTTTGTGAAGTTTGATTTCAGATGGCTTTCGCGATAAATGCTCTACAGTGATACGAACTCGAGCCTGTTTTGCATGAACTCGAGTTCGCCCCTTTGAAAAAAAAAAATTAACAAACTCCAGAGTTTACATTTAAACTCTAGAGTTTGCTCTTGCCGAAGCTTAACCTGACGTTTAAAAATAACAAACTCTAGAGTTTACAATTTTACTCCAGAGTTTGCTCTTCGCAGAAGCTGCCATAATTAACAAACTCCAGAGTTTACACTAAACTCCAGAGTTTACACTAAACTCCAGAGTTTACACTAAACTCCAGAGTTTACTCTTCGCAGAAGCTAAACCTGAGAAAAAATTTTAAACTTGCTCGAATTTGTGAAATCTTACTGTTTGATCTTTATATTCCATATCATCAATCACTAATATTCCTAAACTCTATTTAGTCAAATTGTTAGTGAGTTTTTATTGATCAAACAAGTGGTTTGTGCATAACTTTCTAAGTTTGCTTGGATTTCAATTCACACTATTTTGTGAAAATGCAAACAAATGTTTTGAAAACATATCCATACTTTGATTGCATTCAAATGATGTTTCAAAATTGGAAGTTAATATTGTATTCGAATGTTGGATATGCTTCAAACTTGTCTAGTTGAGTTTTCCTATCATTCACATATTGATCTTTGATATTCAATGTATTGCTTGAACTCCCTTGTTTGATTCTCTAACTAGTTGGACTTCATGTCTAATAAGTTATCCATATATGAGTTTCAATCTTATCTTCAAGAAAAGAACTCAATTTGTGAAATGTTATTGGCCAAGTTATTCCAAGATTTATAAATGTTCATTAGTGCATTGAATGATAATGCATTAACCATTAAAGGAATAACTTACTAGGAAAATATTCTGAACTCTAGTCATTTGAACTAATGAGTTTGTGCTTCATCATTCATGAATCCTAGCATTCACTTAGTTGCTCAAATACATCAACATTTGTCTTCAATCCTTATTTTGAGTAACTGTATTCATAGTCTTGCCTTGAGCATTCATACTCTTCTAATCCTAAGATGCAAGATTATCTTTTGGTCAATAGCAAAGTCATTGTGCTCATACATTCTATTGTGCTAAGCATGTTTCGATAATGCTTTATCTTCATGACTTTTGCTCTTGAAAAATTATTCTACATGTAAACTTCAATGTTTCACATGTTCTCTTAATCTTGAAGCATTCTGATTTATTCATTAAACATGTTGACTTCCACCATGTTTTAAAGAGAGCATTGTTTTTCAAAAATGTTTCAAAAATGACTCTTTCATTCATCAAAATTTTGATTTCATAATTCATTATCATGATTTGAAAGAACATTCAAGATTTGAAACAATTTGCATAGTTCACTATCATTCTTAAAAAATCTGATTTCATTCATGAACTATGATTTGATAAATGCTTATCATTATGGATAAGATTTTCTATGCTCATTAATCAAACTTACATGCATTCATTAAGGGGAGCTTCACATTCACATGTGTTTTATATCTTAAAAGCTCATCTCCTTTATTTGAGAAAATCCTTTAAGTATTCTCATCTACATCTACTATGTTGTATTAGTTTTGATGATGAATTGGTTATCTTAATTTGAAAATATCAAGGGATATTTCGATATCATATTGCACTAACAAATCTCTTTGGAAAAGAAAGTGTTCAATTTGTAGCAGGAGATTCTGTTATGTGTTAGGACATTCCTCAACATACTACAAGGAAAAACTATTACATTGAGGAAAGATATTTTGATGTTGAAGTTGTGATATGAAGTACAAGAAAACTTCTTAAAGCAGGTGAGACATGTTCTGAAGAAGAGTTCTATGAAGGAAAGAGAAGGATGTAAATGATCTCATACAAGGAGAAAGCAAACAAATGGACTTCATTGATCATTCATCAATTTGCAAAATCAACATGAGCATTTCTAATCTCTATCTTTTATATTCATTAGAAACCTTGCACATGTTTGGTATTTATATGCTTTAATTGTGAAAGATGTTTTCAAAAACCTCTCCAAACTCTTTCAAACTTGTTTTCATAAAAACATTATTGCATCATATTAAGAATGAAAACAATTTCAAATTGGGAGAGAAAATCAATTCTTTGATTCTTTCTAATTTAGTTATATACTTGTCTCTCTACAAGCATCTCTTCTTTAAACTCAACTTTTTGCTAATGACAAATAAGGGGGAGAGAATGGCAAGAAAAATATGTTGGGTTTAATACTTTTTCATATTCATACATATTTTCCTTAAAGTATTTGCCATCATCAAAAAGGGGGAGAATGTTGGTTTTGATTAGTTTTGATGATGTCTTATATAGATGTCATTCTTAATAGCAAAAAGGTTGCATACTACATTTATCTTTTACTTTGACTAATTATTATATTTAATGTAGATGCAAAGTTTTATGATGGAGAATGTTGATTGAAGAAAGAAGTTCTTGCTCAATATGATGCAAATATGATGGAGAATGTTGATTGCAGTTCTTGCTCAATATAATGAGAATATTATAATATCAAGGAAGCAAGAAGTTATCAAATGATTTTGGGGGATAATCTAGAAGGAGAGAAGAAATTGAAGAAGGAAGAACTTGCAATGCAATGGAATATCTTTATTCAAGTTCTTATATTGATGCTAGAAGTCTCCAAGATCATATGGGAATTGGAACGGATCAATTCGAGTTAAAACCATCAAAAATCAGTTCCAAGATGAGCAAACTCGAGTTCATCATTAGCAAACTCGAGCATGTAATGTCTTGGCAACTCGGGCGCCTCTGGACAAGTCAAACTCGAGCTTAGAACTCAAACCTCGGGTTTGGAACTCCAAACTCGAGCCCATCATTAGCAAACTCGAGCTGTAGTGTCTTCAGCATTTCGGTGTCTCTGGACAAGGCAAACTCGAGCCTATTAGTTGGCAAACTCGAGCTTGTAGCGGTCTTCAGCATTTCAGCTACTCTGTTCAGCGTTTCACTTGGGCGACGTCTGGTAATTCGATGATATCTCCTAAACCAGAGATCGGATTGAGGTGAAACCAGTGGCATATGAAACTAGACTCCCAATGCGTCATTTTGATATATAATTCAAGCCAAAAGGAGTTAAGATGAAGGAGCTATGAATTTATGAAGTTGACAGTGAAATCCACGTCACACAAATGACCAACCTTCAATGTTTTGAGTGTATCTCACAAACGGAGAATCCAATTGAGCTGAAATCGGTGGCATTGGAAAGTAGACTCAAAGGGCTTTCCATTGATGGTTGAACCAACCAAAACGGAGTTCAGACCAGGGAGATATGGCCCTCGAAAGTGGACTTATCTGTCAAGATTCTGAGTACAAATGTCTGGAGCTAGTATGCTGAAATGAAAAGTTGAAAAGCAAACTCGAGCCTATTAGTTGGCAAGCTCGAGTTCGCGGGTTACGAGAGCTATCAGTCGCGAAAATCATCCAAACTCGAGCCTATAAGTGACAAACTCGAGCCTAGACAAGAGAGAGCAAAAGATGATTTTGAAGAGACCCAAACTCGAGCCTATAAGTGCGGACTCGAGCACGGATCCCAAAAATGTTAAAAACTCTAGAGTTTGCTCACGAACCTCCGGTTTGCACCTTGCGAAGCTGAACACGACACCTTGCAAACTCGAGCCTACTTAAGCAAACTCGAGTTCATGTCTCGATGCGAGAAAATCAGATTTCGAAAGTCTCGTTTCTCATCAAAGAACATCCACATGATTACCCAAATGACTTATACTTATTCTTAACATTATTTATATCATTTGTGTACATGTTTGATTATTAAAGCTTGAGAGAACATCAATCTTGACAAATCAAGATCTAGAAGATGAACTTGCGCAGATTTTCGAAACACGAAAGAGGATGAATCAATTAGAAACTTGAAGAAACGAAGTTGTCTACTCAATTGTAATGCTTCTCCAATGGATTCAAACATTCAAAAGCGAAGCAAAAAAGGCAACACGCAGCTGGAAAGGAGGATAATTATCCTCAAACGGTCGAAAACAACGACACATGATTTGTTAAATCTATTTTAGGAAACACCGCATCATGGGCAAATATTCGAGATGCTCCAAAGAAAGTCTCCAACTAATAAAGATTATGCGAGAAATGGGAATTATGCATAAATGTTCCCAACAGACTAAATTTCGAATGGATTCGAATCAGAATTATTCCCAACAACTATATCCAACATAAATGTTCCCAATGGCTAGAATTTGAATGGATTCAAATCGAATGGATATGCAACGATTCTTGTTCATAATGGTAATATTCTTCAACGGAGAAATGCTCCCAAACGAATTGAAGTCAGTTGTCTATAAATAGAGAAAGAGCAAACAAAGAAAAATAGAACAACAAGCGAGAGAAACAAGCCTACCTCTTCAACATGCTATTACTCGATCTTTTATCATTTACTCTCTGATTTTCAATGTCTATATATCATAGAGAGTGAAATGTTTTGTATTGTACTTCAGTGTTTATCCATACACTTCTGAGAGAGAAGAATCATTGTAAACATCCTATCATTCTACCTTAGAGTTACTCAAGATTGGGTGATCTTGAGTGGGAAACACATTGTGTTGATTACAGTTTGTAAGGGAGTGAATCCTAGTGAGAGGATTACTTGAGTGCGAGTGTGTAATCAAACAGTGTATTGATTATAGTTTGTAAGGGGAGTAAGTCCTAGTGAGAGGATTACTTCAAGTACGTAACGTGTAATCAAGTTGAAAGAAGATAGCGGATTGAAAATCTCAAGTGAAGCTTGAGGACTGGACGTAGGTCAAGGATTGGGCCGAACCAGTATAAATCACAGTTTGCATATTCTCTTCCCTTATCTCTTACATTCCAGCATATATGTTTGAATGATTGCTTATCACTTTATAAATTATTATTGTCATTCAAACTACTTTCAATAAGTTGCAGAAAGTTTCTTAAAGTTCTAAGTTTTTAATCAAACACCCAATTCACCCCCTCTTGGGTGATAGCCAAGTCTTTCATCCTGGAGGACCGAGAGTTTGAGAATGGGAAGCAAGACGATCAGCCGCTGGTCGGAGAATTTTTATTCCGCTTTTTGTACTTACTTTTGAAACAGTAGGATGACTGTATTATCAATACTATATTACACTATGGTTTATATTTGAATATGTATCATATTTATCTTTCCGTATTTTTATCGTTTTTTGTCCACATCGATGCGTGCTCTGCTGCTTAAACTTTGATGTGTGACGTAAATTAACCTAGAAAAAATAATTTAGAATTGAATAAAAGTAAAGGATCACACTACCTGCCACCCGAAAGACGAGGCTTGTGAGGTGTGTAACAACACAACTCTTGACACCTCCCGAACTCTTGTTTCATTTTAATTTTTGATTTCAAGGGTTTTGTTGATTGTGATTTCGATTCCTAGTTTTTACTTACCGATTCTACTTTCGATTAGCTTAGCTTGGGAACTCATCATGGTAATTTGTTGTCGCTTCTTATTATTGATCGAGATTTCAGTTTTGATATGTAGGTCACCTACAAAATGATGATAAAAAGCCAAGTGAGAACAAATAATCCAGGGAATAAAAATGATTAATTAAATCCATTCAAAGTATGCAAAAAAGCACGACAATTCCCAAATTACACCCTCTTCATACTTTGGCACAATAAAATAAAACTAGAGTGCTAAAAGTTTAGAATTAAGTGGGTAAAACCATGAAAATTCTGAAATATATCGGTGTGTGCTTTCTCATGATTTCTATAATTTCAACTACTAGCTACTTGGTTTCATGGGTTTTGATGGCTTTATCGTTTATGGTTCCAACCGCTTTCCGTGGTGGTTGTTTTGATCATGGCTACTATGATGCATTTTGGAAGGAGAGAATGAGTTTCTTGGAAGGACATTTTGGTAATTTCAGATTCTAAACTCATTTAAATTAATAAAGATTAATAATAATTTTTAATAGGCATAGTAAGAGTAGTATTTTAAAACCTTAACTGTTCTATTTCCACTTCTAATTCCGGCATATAACCCTTTCAATATATACGACCGCTCATTTATAATAAGAATGTAGAAGGTAGCACTGGAGGGAGTAAATATGAGAATATAGCAAAACCACACATTAGATGTAATATCCCGAATTTTGAGTCTAAAGACTTGAAAATTAACCTATTTTTGGAAGACTTCTAGGCCTTATTTTTGGGGGTGACAAATTTGGAATCAGGATTTTATGGGTCATGAATAGTGTTTACTATTTACAAATACGTATTTACTATTTATGCGGGATAGATTAAGGTAAAGCTTATAATGCTCTTTCTAGCTTAGTTTTATGCATTTTCTGAGAAATTGAGAGCGCATATGATGGAAATTGGATGAAAATGCATTTGTTATTGTTCATTAGAATCGGTTGGGCAGAACTTTACGCGTTTGCTTGGAAATCCAAAAATGAATAGTACTATTCTCAAATTACTATTTGCACAAATGATTCACTATTTGCACAAGAATGTATCACGTGATTGCACAATAGGATTAACTATGTGTACGAGGTTTACTATTTGCACAGCACTTACTATGCATACAAAGGGATTTACTATTGGTACAAAGGATTACTATTTTATTATTTGTACAAGTAGGTACTATAGCAGCAATTCACTGTTCATGTATACGAAGTACCGTAGCAATCTACTATTCATGTATACGATATTGTAGCATCCGGACTTTTTTGCTAGAAAAGAGAAATCGGATATGTGATGTAATTGTAACTATACAACGAGACTTCTCGTAAACGTTGTATTTGTAGTAGAGTTACTATTTACATATACGGGTACAAAAATATGAAAGTAGGGTGACATTTAAGTAATTTGGGACATGTATGAGTCCAAAGTTATGGAATTTTACCTTAAAGGCTAATGTAGCCAAAGAGGATATTAATTTATCCACTTAATAGTGTAATTATATGCTTAGGGGGTCATGAGTTAAGAAGGAAGAGAACAGTCCCAAGTAACTTTACCGAACTCGGAAGAAAGAGAAAGGAGGAGAATCCATGCTAAAGGTGGTAACTTAATCTCTGATTCCTTGTGTGTTTATATATGCCTTGTATGTTCATGTTTTGTGGATTCGTGGCCAGGTTTGTATGCCCGAGTCATGCGTTTTATTCAAATGGATGTATGGTATTATTGTTTTTATATGATAATGTTGCATGGCTTTATCCAAAGACATACATATGTAGGACATAGTACATACATCAATGCATGCATACATAGTTAAGGTGCAAATTTATCTCGCAAGTTTTTTATGAGGACCATTTCTTGCCCGCAAATTTTTCAGTCCAATGTCATCTTGAACGTTTCAAAATATAGCAATTTTGCCATATACCATAAAAAAACTAACATTAGCCGTTAAAAAAATGACGTTGACCATAACCTTTAACAATAAGGGTAACATTAGTTCATTTTACACTTTTAGAGGTCTATTTTGCTTCATCTAATCATTTCTAACATTTCAATTGTGAGGACTTTTTACGTACTAGCTACAACATGTACTTACTATAACGCAAAAATTGGCATGGAGTTTAAAAGGTGCCTTTTACAAAGCCCATAGGAGAGGAAGCCATAAGCTTCTTCCACAAAGAAAAGCTCCGAAGCATAGCAATTGTAGACTTCGGTTGTTCTTTGGACCAAACTCATTGTTTGTCACTTGTGAACTGATCCAAATTGTGGAGATGCTATATAGAGACCTAAACCAGAATCTCCTAATATTTCATCTTCTTAAATGATCTCCCTGGCAATGATTTTAGCAGCACATCTTCAAGTATCTTGAGTGCTTCAAGCAAAAGCTAAGTGATCAATGCTACATCACTGGGAATCCATGTTTTTCTATGGCGTAAGTCTTCCTACTAGTTGTTTGCACTTTGTTCATTCCTCCTGCAATTTCATTAGTTATCTCAAGTATTTATACTTCATCATTCTCTCTTTGCAAGATTATTCAGATCGTATGTTATTGTTCCTACTTATGATTATTTGGGAATTTATTTAATTATATGTTTTCAACATCTTTAAATTAATTAAAGCTAGTGTCTTTCAATAGCTAGTGAGTGAGATTATCAATTCCTGTGCGGATAGTTGAGATACTTTTATGCCTTTAATTTCGCCCGTTTGATTAAGGGATTTCTAGTTTAGGACCACTTGACACCTCCCGAACTCTTCTTTCAGTTTTTAATTTTTTGATTTCAAGGGTTTTGTTGATTGTGATTTCTGATTTCTAGTTTTGATTTTTACTTACCGTTTACTTTCTCGATTAGCTTAGCTAGGGAACTCTCATGGTATTTTGTTGTCGCTTCTACATTATCGGGATTTCGGTTTTGATATGTAGGTCACCTACAAAATGATAAAAAGCTAAGTGAGAACAAATAATCAATAAAATAATTGATTAAATCCATTCAAAGTATGCAAAAAGCTCGAAAATTCCCGAATTACACTCTCTTCATACTTTAGCACAATTAAATAAAAATATAATTAAGTAGGTAAACCATGAGAATTCTGAAATATATATATCGGTGGGTACTTTCTTATGATTTCTGTGATTTCTACTACTACTTGGTTTCATGATTTTGATGGCTTCATCGTTTATGATTGCAATTGCTTCGGTGGTGGTGGTTGTTTTGATCTACGGCTACGTGATGCTTTTAATTTTTGTGGTAGAGAATGAGTTTCTTGGAAGGACATTTTGGTAATTTCAGATTCTAAACACATTTAAATTAATAAAGATTAATAGCAATTTTTAATAGGATAGTAAGAGTGTTTTAAAACCTTAGTTCCGTTCTATTTCCACTTTTAATTCCTGCATAACGTCTTCCCAAAATACTCAACGGAGCATAATCACCATGGTGAGGCTGACTTCCAACCCCTGGACCCCGCTGGCCAATATAACTTTTTTTTTTTTGAACAATTCTATGACTTCATTAACAAAAGAGAACTTACAAGGGAAACGAAAAGCGAAACAAACAATGTAAACAAAGCAAGCAAATGAAAAACCGAAGCAATTGAAATAAAAGACAAAAAGATAAATAGCTAAGAAACCTGAACAGAAAGGCAATTCAGCCGGGATCAAGAGGCCCAGGCTGCAACATTGCTCCTCGACTCCTAGAGTATTTCACATCGTCTTCCAAAATAAGAGACAAGGGGGTAAGGGTCGTCCCACCCAATTGGGCACACCCCTCATTAGGGCTGCAGCAAGTGAATCACCGCTTGTTTCGGGGGCGAGGGATGAACTGGATCACAAAGGGAAGACTCGACTGAACTACTTCAAGGACATCTTCGAGAATACCGCGTGCCTTCCATTCACAGTGCATCATGATTATTTTTTCCAAACATCGCACAAGGTTCGACAATCGATTCAAAAATCACATTTTTGTTCCCAAATCTTGAACTATCATGTGGTGGCTCAAGTTGAAAGGAGCCTCTGTCATGGGGCGGAGATAGATTTAACTTTGTCGACAAAAGCCCATACCATATCACCTCTCGCTAGCCACGGATGATGCCTATGGCAGCCTTGTCTTCTCATTAAACGCTCCGTCAAGGTTTACCTTAAGAGCATGAAAGGGGGTTGCCCAGAAATGGTCTCGGTTGTAGTAGTTGTGTCTTGTGGTAATAGGGATAAGCTTTCCGAAAGCAAGAAAAGATTGTGAGGCCTTCCGATTACAATAGGATTAGGCTCAATGTGGTTGAAGACCTTATCGTTTTCGCTTCTTCCGGATGAACCAGGATCCAGAGATTACGCTACCGTCATACTCGAGAGAATGGGCTTGTGGCTACATGATTTCTTGCCACCAAAGTTTGATGTTGTTGATATTTTGCGGATCATACCGAGAGATAATTTGCAGCCAAACCACACATACCTTACCCAATCACAATGGAAGAAGATATGCTCTATAGATTCAAGCCATTTGGCATACAGGGCATACCTCGGAGGTCCTCTCTTTGCTTTTTACTAGAGCACGGCGGAGGCGATGGCATCCGAGAGCACTCTCCATAGGAAATTGACTACTTTGGGAAGTTTTGACTTTCCAGTGGCTTTCCACACCAATCGGAGAGGGGAGGATGTCCTTACAGTAGTGGTAATCTCAGTAGGGGTAGAAATTAAGGAATAGTACCCTGACTTTACCGAATAGGCTCCATTTTTTGAAAGAAGCCATCGCTGCATGTCATCGTGAGGTGCCCAGGGATAGGAATGGTTAGAATAGCTTCACACTGGTCATCCGTAACCCGATCTTAGAGGAGATACATCCCACTACCTTCGCGTTTGATAAAAGTGACTCCACTTTGGTTGGATTTTTAATGCCTCATTTTCCGTAGCTAACTTGCATGACGGTAATGGGAGCCCACTTATCTTGCATACGCGGATCCGATCTTCCATTACCTATTTGCCAACACAAATTATCCTTGATAATATTTCTTCCTTCAAGGATGCTATACAGCACCATGAGGCCCGACGTCCTTTTTGCTTCAAGAAATGTGTCGTTAGGGAAATAGAGACCTTTAATAACTTGTGCCAAAGCTCGTTTGTATTTTGTGTCAATCGCAAGCGTTTGCAAGTAGAGCATCATTGAACTTGATAAAGTCTCGAAACCCCATGCCCCCTTCGATTTAGGACGTGTAAGCTTGTCCCATGCCATCCCAATGCGTTGTATTTTGGCCGCCCCATTTAAATTCGACACCGAATTGTTTAGCTCTTTACATGTTACCTGGGAACTTGAAGCATGTCATGGAGAAATTGGGATTGCATTAATAACAGCCTTTAATCATTACTTCTTCCTGCGAAGGATAAGTGCTTGCTGTCCTAAGGACCTTTTGCTCACTTTCTCACGAACATATGCAAGAGCTTGGTGCTTGGTTTTGCCCCATACACTTGGGATACCCAAGTATTTGCCCCTGGTCCGCGCTCTCAGCGATGCCGAGAGTATCACATATGATTCTCAGTAAAGGGCTCCGGCATATTCTCTGAAAAATAATGCTTGATTTCTCCGGGTTAGCTTGTTGGCCGATGCTAGAAAATAGCTTTGAAGGATCCTCCCAAGACATGACAATTGGATATCTCGCATTCATGAAAAACAAGGCATCATCTGCGAAAAAACTATGTGATAAAGTGGAGCCCTCTTCCTGGTGTAATGGAGGCTATTTTTTCACCTGCAATGCAAAGATTCAGATGCACCGATTCCACACATTTCATAACAAGATTAACCCATTTTTGAGAAAAGCCAAATTTCAATAATACATTTCTTAAAAAAATCCCATTCAACCCTATCATAGGCCTTGCTCATGTCCATTTTTAAGGCAAATTCAAACTTACAACCAGTCTTCCTCCGCCTTAAATAGTGGAAAACTTCATGAGCTATGATAATATTATCTGATTAATCGGCCGGGACAAAGGCCCCCGGTTGGGGAGATGCGGAGGTTAAGACACCTTTTCATTCGAGCGGCAGAACTTTAGAAATGATTTTATATGAGAAATTACAAAGGCCAATCGGGCGATATTGAGAAACATCTTCTGGCTTATCTACCTTAGGGATGAGAGTGATATTTGTACCATTGATCTTTTCCAAGTCCAGATCTTGCTCAAAGAAATTTTTGACCATACAGACCAGAGTGTCCCCAACCTCTTCCCAAGAAAAGCGGGTAGAATTTTTATGGTATGTGAGGATATATAGCAGCTTATAATTTTTAGTTGTTCTAGCTAGTAATTGTTATTGATGATGCATAAGTAAAATAATTATTTATTTTTGGCTTGTAAGGCTTTTTAATTTACCTATGAAATGTGTTGGAAAATATGATTTTTATCGTTATAAGCGGTAAAAAATTATTATAATGTTGCAGGATCAATTCATTGATTATTTATGAACTAAAAGAGAGGGTTTAAGACTTGAAATGCTTCAATTTTTAAGAAGTTATACCTATAACTATATATCAGAGTAGAAGCCTATAAAATGGAAACTCGAGTTTCGGCCTTACAGAGAAGTTTCCATAGTTTTCAAGATTTTTCTCTGGAATGAGAAAACTCGAGTTAAGATTTAAAACTCGAGTTTCGGTCTTTTACTGAAAGTTCACTGAAGCATGAAAACTCGAGTTTGGAAGAACTGACTCGAGTTTGCATCGCATAATTTGAATTTCGAACTGAACGAATTTGCAAAATGTTTGTGTTTGATCTCAATACTCTATATCATCCCTCATTACTATTCATAACTATGTTTAATCAGTTTGTTAGTGAGTTTGGGATGATTTAGACAGGATTAAATGGAGATTGAGCAAAAAGCATAAAGCATGTCAAAGACATTAAATGCAAAGTGCGAAACCTTGCATGCTTTTGGACAATCATTCTCCACACGTTTTGTTGGAGTTAATGTATGCCTTCTACATCCAGCAATTGCCCTCCTAACGGATTAATTGTCGAAGTCAACTCGATCTTCAGAGTGCAAGAACGAAAATCACTAAAGTTTCAACTACTCTTTGAGTTTTCATGTGTAAATCTTTTGATACATTCATACTTCAGTGTTTATCTTATCTACTCTTAGAGAGAGTTTCTTGATTGTAAATCATTTATTGTAAAGTATCTCAAGTCAAGGGGACTTGGATATTGGGTTATTGATTACAAATTGTAAGGGGAAGTAAGTTCTAGAGCGAGAATTACTCTTGAGTGCAGAGTGTGTAATCAATCTTGACAGTGAGAAATCCTAGAGAGTCTGGGAACTGGACGTAGGTCAAGAGATTGGACCGAACCAGTATAAATCCTTGTGTCTTGCTTCTTCTCTATACTCTGTTTTACTTCAGTTTTACCACACAAAAAAAGAGCAGTCCGAAAAGATTTTGAGAATCCCCAATTCACCCCCCTCTTGGTGATTCAGCTCCACTTTCATTTGGTATCAGAGCAAGGTCTTCTCCTAAGAGCTTAACATCTCGAGAAGGATCCAATGGAAGGTATTCTACCTGATGGAGCTTCGATCAACCGGCCTCCCGGCTTCAGTGGCGAACACTACTCTTTCTGGAAAGCAAAATTTAAAGTGTTTGTCATGGCCGACATGACTTTGGAGAGTATTCAAGTAGGCAACTACAATCCAACCGTCATGGAGAATGGTCTTCGAGTTCCTAAGCCGGAAGAAGCATATGATGAGAATGACGAAGAAACATCACTCAACAAAGAAGGCTATTCTCATACTGCAAAGTGCTCTAAGCCAACAAGAGTACTTCCGTATTTGCACCTTACCATCAACAAAAGCCTTGTGGGATGCCTTGGAGCGCACAAAGGAACTTCCGGAGTAAAAGAAAATAGGATCAATACTCTCATGACTGAGTATGATCTCATTCGGATGAAGACCGGCGAATCCATCATCGACTTCTTGCTGAGATTCACTCATCTCATCAACCAGCTTGCTGCATTGGGAAAAACATATGAGCAAACTGCTCAAGTGTGAAAAATTCTAAATATCCTCAGCAAGGAATGGGA